>JBBPTC010000404.1:0-19086 GCA_038093955.1 Boletus albobrunnescens
AAGAAGAAGAAGACATGGCAGGAGAAATAAAGGCCGGACTGCCGGAAGATTTCTCGGGAGAACCAGAAGATGCCAATAGATGGCTGTTAGCCATGAAGGCATACTTCCAGATCAATGAAACCCTCTTCACTGACCTTACGAAATCGTTAACCTTCCTCAATAAAATGAGCAAGGGAAGAGGAAGGACCTTCGCAGAAGGGTGGCTGATGAAACTAGCCAACAGCCAAGTACCGGCAGAGGAGAAAACATTCGACATCATCACAGAACGGTTCTCCCAAACGTTCTCTCCATACGACACTGCCGCCAAAGCTAGGATTCAACTTGCTCAAGTAAAGCAAGGAAGGAAGGGAAACTTCGAATCCTTCGTCTCAACATTCCTTCTCTTATCGGAGAAGTGTGGAATAACAGACGAGAAAGCTCTGATCGAATGGTTTGTCAGAGGAGTAAACCCCGCTCTCGCAGAAATGGTCCTATGCTGCGAAACAATCCCCACCACCCTAAAAGGGTGGATAGATAAGACTACCCTCTTCAATCAGCAGCTCCATCGCATCGAGGATCTACGAAAAGGAGTGGAGTACATTCCCGGATATTCCAGAGGAAGAAGGGACCCAAACGCCATGGAGGTGGATCGAGTCTACCTCACTCCCGCACAAAGAAGCGAACACTTGAAAATGAACAAGTGTTTCGTATGCCACAAGGTAGGTTGCCGAGCGAGCAACCACAAACAGAAAGGAGGAAGAGGAGGAACCAATAACTGGAGGGAACGAAACCCAAGAGATAAACCTCCCACCGCCAAAACTCGAGGAACTTCTCTCGAGGAGGAGTTACAAGACTATCTTGACAACCTCGACAAGGGAAGTCAACAAGCAGCTATGAAAATCCTGAAGACAGCCTTTGAACCAGACGAAGATTCTGACAAAGGAGAAGAACCATCTGTTTCTCGAGTAGATCTCGACGAGAACAGATACGCTACTCTCATGTCTTGGGAAGATGAAGAACCAAACCCTCACTCTCTTAGGGTCTGCAAAGTCAAAGAAACCCCTCTACAACGAGGAATAAAGGCCGCCAAGGAATGGAAAACCCAAAAGAAGGGTTTTTAGAAGGGAAGAATGAGTCGACGTCATCTCTTCCCAGAATCTCTCATAGGATCTCCCCTGTATTTGTAGCTGGTGCTCAAAGTACGTCAATCAATATTCCTATTACACTTAAAGCACCAGGAATACGAAACAAAATCGTCGACACCCAAGCTTTGATAGACAGTGGAGCTACTGGCTGCTTCATTGATCGAAACTTGATACAAGCAAAGAACCTTCCCACGGTCAAGCTGAAAACACCCCTATGGGCAACAAACGCCGATGGTACCCAAAACCATAGCGGACTAATAAGAAGAAAGGCCTCCCTGCTGATGACGATCGGAGAGAGGACGGAATTACAAGAATTTCTCGTAATAGACTGCGGGAAGGACAACGTCATCCTCGGACTCCCCTGGCTAAAAGACGAAAACCCCGAAATCGACTGGGCTAAAGGAAAAATTCGAATCCCAGAAACATCCTCCCTACCCACAGGACAGAGAAGCGAGGAAGAGTATATCCATACTTTCCTCAACAAGTGCCAAGTGCGCAAATTACTCAGGAGAAGTAGGGTATGGTGGGACACCCAAATCGACCAGAAACACTACCTGCGCACCCAAGAGCTACGACTACGAAAGACCACCGTCTCCACCACAATAGCTTAGGAAATCCCCAAACGAAAAGTGGAGATACCCCCAGAATATCAGGAATTCTCCGACGTCTTCACCAAAAAGGAAGGAGGCCCCCTTCCTCCAAGCCGACAGTTTGATCACGGGATAGATTTAACAGAGGACTTCGTCCCCAAGGTGGCGAAGGCCTATCCTTTAAACCCAAAGGAACAAGAGGCCTGCAAAGCCTTTATAAAGGAACATCTTGAAGCAGGAAGGATTACCCCTTCAAACTCCCCACAAGCCTCCCCTTTCTTCTTCGTCCCGAAGAAAGACGGGAGCCTCCGACCCTGTCAAGATTACCGATACCTAAATAAGCATACTATCAAAAATGCTTATCCTTTGCCTTTAATCTCGGATCTCATGGATCAATTAAAAGACGCCAAGTACTTCACTAAACTCGATATCCGATGGGGATATAACAACATCAGGATAAAAAAGAAAGACCTTTGGAAAGCCGCGTTCATCACCCCCTTCGGGCTTTTCCAACCAACAGTCATGTTCTTCGGCATGTGCAATTCTCCCGCCACTTTCCAAGCCTTCATGGATTGGATCTTTCAATGGGCAAAAAACGAGGGATGGATCCTCATTTACATGGACGATCTCCTCATCCATGCCAAAACCAAAGAGGAGTTGCGGCAACGAACCAAACAAGTACTCAAATGCCTACGAGAAATCACTTAGGGGTGAAATTGGAGAAATGCTACTTCAACGTGGAAGAAGTAGAATTCTTGGGCATGATAGTACGTCAAGGAATCATCAAGATGGACCCAACCAAATTGGCAGCCATTAAAGGCTGGGAAGCCCCAAAAACAGTGAAAGGAATCAGATCCTTTATTGGCTTCTGTAACTTCTACTGGAAGTTCATTCCTGACTTCTCCAAACATGCTCGCCCAATCTTAGACTTGACGAAGCAAAAGACAACCTGGGAATGGGGGAAGGAACAGGAACGAGCCTTCCTCCATCTAAAGGACGCCTTTTGTTCCCAACCCGTTCTTCGAATGCCAGACACTTCCAAACCCTTCTCCGTCATGACCGACGCCTCTCTAGTTGCCTCAGGAGCAGTCCTGATGCAAAAAGACACCAACGGAGACCTTCATCCCTGTGCATATTTCTCCAGGACTTTCTCTCCCGCGGAGAGAAATTATGACATCTATGACAGGGAACTCCTCGCAGTTATTCGTGCGTTAGGAGAATGGCGACACTATTTGACCGGGACGGAACACCCGGTGACGATCCTCACCGATCACAAAAACCTCACGTACTTCAAGGATCCTAGGAAACTCTCCCGCCGACAAGCCCGATGGCTTCTCATCCTCCAAGACTATGACTTAGTCTTCCATCATCTCCCCGGGACACAGATGGGACCTGCGGACGCTCTCTCTCGACGAGATTCCCCGGACGTCACCAACGACAATAAGGACGTCATCCTTCTCCCGGATGCTTTCGTACGAAAGATTGACCTTGACCTCTCCACACAACTCCGCCTATCCTCAGCAAAAGATCCGCTGGTACAACGCCAACTCCATGCTCTTCACGACGACTCCCCGTCCTTCCCGAAGTCAGGGAAATCAGACTGGGTCTACACTGATGGTCTCCTATATTTCCGGGGTCGATTATTCGTCCCAGAAATCTCCCGTCACGGGATACTCTCTGCCGTTCACGACTCCCCCACAGGGGGTCATGATGGATATTTCCGCACCTTAAACCTCGTTCAAAGGGACTACTGGTGGCCCGGCATGGCCGGCTTTGTTCGCAGATACATCATGGGCTGCGCCGTCTGTCAGGCGAACAAAGTCAACACTCACCCTACTCTCCCTCCCCTGACGCCTCTATCCCTCGCAGCAACACACCCGTTCCAACACATCTCAGTAGATCTCATCACGGATCTACCTCCTTCTCAGGGATTTGATTCTGTCATGGTTGTGGTCGACCATGGGCTTACAAAGGGGGTGATTCTCGCCCCTTGTCACAAAAATGTCACCGCAGAGGGGGTAGCCTCCCTCTTTTTCTCCTACGTTTTTAAAAGATTCGGACTACACGACAAGGTCGTCTCCGACAGAGGTCCTCAATTCGCCTCTGCGTTCGCCCTTGAACTGGCACGTCTGCTGAATTATGACCCCTTACTCTCTTCCGCTTATCATCCACAAACCGACGGAGAGACAGAACGAATGAATCAGGAGTTAGAGACCTATCTAAGGATCTTCTGTCAAGGGGATCCTACCAAGTGGGCAGATCTCCTAACCCTAGTCGAATACCACCACAATTCCTCCATCCACTCCATCACCAAGCAGACCCCATTCTCCCTAATGATGGGGTATGAACCACGAAGTTATCCCTCGATAGGGCAAACCTTCGTACCAGCTGTTGAAACACGACTCTCCTCCCTGGAACAAGCCCGAAAAGAGGCCTACGAGGCCCACCTAAAGGCTCAACGCTACATGAAGGAGAAAGTCACGTCTCGCTTCAAGCCCTGGAAAGTGGGAGACCGAGTATGGCTAGAAGGACGAAACCTTCGCCTCCGATATCCCTCAAAGAAACTTGCCCCTCGAAGAGAAGGACCATTCGAGATCACCCAAGTGCTCTCCCCTGTCTCCTACAGGATAAAGCTCCCGCCAACCTGGAAGATTCACGACGTGTTCCACGCTTCTCTCCTAACTCCTTATCGGGAAACTGCGGAACACGGAACAAATTTTGTTCCGCTTCCGCCGGACCTAATAGAAGGAGAAGAGGAATTCAAAATTGACCAAATACTGTCCCATCGGGGTTCCGCACGCCGTCGGACCTTTTTGGTGAAATGGAAAGGGTATCCGACTTCCGAAAATACCTGGGAACCTGAATCCAATCTTGGACATGCCAAGGAAATACTGAATGAATATAAGGAGAGGAACGCCCTCGACTCTCCTTCACTCTAACCAACCACCTACATGTCTAACTCCACCAACAATGTCTTCTCTGCTGACTTCGACGTCCGAGTACCCCTTCGCCTCCATCGACTCCCTCTTCGGAGCCGAAGAATCGTTTACACCGCTCTGCTCTCCAACGCCGCGGCCTCCGACACCCTTCGCACCATCCCAGAGTTTTCTGGGAATGGAACCCTCGTCTCCTTGGTGGACATTTTCCATTCCTACGCCGCCGCTCGAACCGCCCATGCCCAACTTCTCCCAGAATCCACTCCCCCAGTCTACGCTCACGCCATGGGACAAGCCCTTGCCGAGGCAAGAGGCTCCATCCTCGATGCCATGGACCAACATGGCATGGGAAGGGTTTTCAACAGCCTTCCCCACCTCGCCGTCTTCCCAATCCTACGACCCGTATTCAATGCTCTCCCCTTCCATGACCGACTTTACTATCTATCCGACGATCCAGCCGTCGACAACTGGAACGTCGACGACTGGGACTCTCCTTCCGAAGAGTCCACCCTCGTATCAAGCCTTACCCCCGCCGCTTTACCATCCCCAGCCGATTCAGGCATGGACCTCCCTGCTTCTACAAGTGGTGGAACCACGACCGACCTCACTGGAAGTGCTCCTGAGGGAATTCGGCCCCAGCCTCCTATCACTGAGCGAGACGCCTTGGCCTTTCTCGCCACCGTACCCCTCATCCCAGCTCGAACGCCTTCCCCCGAGCCTCTCCCTGTCAGACCCCGGCCCACCACTCCGTCACCCTCTTGCCCCTGCCGTCAGAGGACCCGAACAGTACTTCTCAGGGGAGGTCTTGCCTCCTCCCATCGGGCACGAACTATCCCGCGCAGCTCCCATTCCGACGCGACGTCGTCGCAAACGATGTCCACTGACTCGGGTACTCAGGCCAATCCAATCGACGTTGACCAACTCTCCTCGATTTCGCCGTACCCCAGGCGCCAACCGAGATGCTTCACGTGCAACCGCCGAGGCCACCTCCGCCCAGATTGCCCACACTACACCTGCCCAATCTGTCGCTACACCGCGCCGGGTCACTCGCAGTATCGCTGCCCAAGGAGGATCTGCCGTTCCTGCGGGGAACATGGCCATGACTTAGGGGAATGCCCCTTTCACGACGACCCCTCGTTCGACCTCACCGATTACATCGTCAACGAAGGGGACTCAGAGTAAAGTCCAAGTCGGTGACTTGGAATTTAGAGGGGGGGTAATGTTACGGTTACAGGGTGAGCCGTGGGACCTATCTAATTCTTTTTCTCCATTTCATTATGCTTCCGAATGAGACCCCACTTGGGACCACCCTTGGGGTCCTTCTATTCCCTGATTATCCTTAAACGGACGTCTTCCTCTCCTCACGGGTTTCTCTTATAACCCCGATGTCTTGTCTTCATTCAGATACATTAGGTGAGGCTGTGTACGGAGTCCCGTGGACTCCTTTTGGACGATACCGATGCTGACCCGTTTTGGATAAACGGAGTCCCATTCCTTATGAACAGGATCAGCGGAATGCGGAACTCCGTCGGAGTCCCGATTCCTTTTGTAGACACGGAGCCCCATCTCCATATTCCCTTTCTTAGTACACAGCCACGACCCCTTTCAGTATATATACCAGACGCCCATGTACCATAACCCCAAGCTAGTTCTACGCAATCCAAGTGTAGTTTCTACGCGATCCCCAGGAAGCCTTGAGAAGTGACCTCGTGTCTGCTTGAGTCTTCCTTAGAGTCAGAAGTGTCCTCGTGACTGCTGACTAGCATTACACTCGAACACACCAGAACTACGCTTCCACATTACAACTATTAATAAGAAAGGCCAGATATGCTTCACTTCTGACCTTTACCTTAACATTGAAGAAATAGCCCAAAAGGTGACCTTCTATGTCATGGACTATGGCACTGAGAATGTTATCCTTGGACTCCCCTGGCTAAAGAAAGCCAACCCCTCTGTTGACTGGAAATCAAACACTCACAATTGATGAATCTGCGGATGAATCCAAAGGACTCTATCAATCCTATGCCTCCAATGCCTTATCTAATGATACTCTTTTAAACCAATGTCGCCCCCCTCCTCGACACACCATGATCAGAGCTGCTAGTGCTGATCACCTCGAAAAGTTCATTGGACATGAGTCCAAGAACGAATATGTTCAAAGGGTCTGCGACGTCTACACCTGTCACTGGATTGTACAATTCGGTTTCTATTTCTCCCCTCTCAGCTCTCCTATTGTTGCCAAACTATCCTCCATCACTAAAATCACCTCCGCCATGGAGCTTGCTAGAGAGGCCGATAAGAACAAGAAGGAAACTGTCCTTCCTCCTGAATACCAAGAGTACGCTTCTATCTTCTTGAAAGAAGCTACTGATCACGTTCCACCTTCCCGACCTTATGATCATGAGATCAACCTCGACAAATCTTTCAAACTAAAGATCGGGAAGATTTATTCCCTCGCTCCCAAAGAAAAGAAGGTGACGGATGCCTTCATCGATGAAAACCTTGCATCTGGGAAGATTCATCCTTCCAATTCTCCCCAAGCATTTCCTTTCTTTTTTGTCAAGAAGAAAGATGACAGTCTTCGCCCTTGCCAAGATTACTGCTATCTCAATGAACACACTGTCCGCAACGCTTACCCCCTTCCTTTAATCTCTGACCTCATCAATAAACTCAAAGATACAAAAGTCTTCACCAAGTTCAACGTCTGATGGGGTTACAATAATGTCCACGTCAAAGATGGACACCAATGGAAAGCCACTTTCATTATGCATCGTGGCCTCTTCGAATCAACGGTCATGTTCTTTGGCCTAACAAACTCCCCTATTATATTCCAACGTTTTATGAATGATTCGTTCTGAGACATGATCAGTGAAGGATGGCTCATCATCTACATGGATGACCTCCTTATCTTCTCCCCTGACCAAGCAACCCATGAAGAGTGTACAAAACATGTTCTTCAAAGGATACAAGAACTCAACTTGTACTTGAAACTCTCAAAGTGCAACTTTGCTACCAAGGAAGTTGAATACCTTGGTATGATCATTCATCCTGGTGAGATTGCCATGGACCTTGTTAAGCTCGATGGTATCGCCAAGTGGCCTATTCCAGAAAAAGTCAAGGATGTATGCTCCTTCCTTGGCTTCGCCAACTTCTATCGCTGCTTCATTCCAAATTACTCCACCGTCGCACGTCCCCTCATTAACCTCACTAAGAAATCCCAGACCTGGGCCTGGACTCCTTCCTATCAGAGCGCTTTTGATCACCTCAAAGCCCTTTTCCTCACACAACCCATTCTCCATTTTTTGGACGTTTCCGCACCGTTTGCCATTACAACTGATGCCTCAAAGTATGCCTCTGGGGCTGTCCTCCTTCAAACCAATGCCAATGGTGAGTGGTATCCTTGCTCTTATCTTTCTGAATCGTTTTCCCCCGCAGAGAGAAACTATGACATCTATGATCATGAACTCCTTGCGATCCTTTGAGCCCTCAAAGTGTGGTGCCACTATCTCCTTGGCTCCACTTTTCCTATCCAGGTCTTTACCGACCATATAAATCTGACTTACTTCCATTCCACCCAGCACCTAAACCATCGTCAGGCTTGCTGGCTTCTTGATCTTGCAGATTTTGATCTCAAGATTACTCATGTTCCTGGAAAAGAATTTGCCGCCCCCGACACTCTTTCTCATTGCCCTGATCTCCTTCCCTCCTTTGATGAGGACAACCAGGAAACTGTCCTTCTTCCTCCCTCTTTCTTCGTCAACATGATTGATTCTACTATCTTTAGCATCATTGAAGATGAATCGAAAAAAGACACCCTCTACCTGTCTATCCTCCAATCCCTTGACAAGGGCCTTCCTGCTCCTTTCCATTTCTGCCTTTCCAACTGGCAGCTTTATAATGGTATTCTTCCTTATCAGAACCATGTCTACATCCCTTCCACTGAGGGCCTCTGTCACTCCATTGTCTCCTGCTGCCATGATCACCCTTCTGCCGGCCACCCTGGCTTCTTGAAAACACGTCAACTTGTTGCTGCCGACTACTGGTGGCCTGGCCTTGCTTCTAATGTCCATTCCTTTGTCTCCAGCTGCGCCGTCTGCCAGCAGAACAAAGTGAACACCCATCCAACTTTGCCCCCTCTTCTCCCCATTTCCTTGTCCACCTCTTGTCTATTCCAGCAGATTTCTTGCAATCTTATCACCAACCTCCCTCCATCTGCTGGCTTTGATTCTCTCTTGGTCATGGTCAACCAAGGACTTACTAAGGGGGTGATTTTTTGCCCAACCAAGAAAACCTGCACTGCCAAAGGAGTAGCCTCACTTTTCTTCATGAAAGTCTACTCACACTTCAGCCTTTACGATAAAATCATCTCTGACAGAGATCCTCAATTGCCTCTGCCTTTGCAAAAGAACTCAGGAAAATCCTAGGTTATGATCTCTCCCTCTCCACAGCTTATCATCCTCAGACCGACGGTAAAACAGAATGGGTAAATCATGAAATTGAGACTTATCTGTGTATCTACTGTGGAAACAACCCCACCATATGGTCAGAATCAATTACCCATGCAGAATTCACTCACAATCACTGCCCTCACTCCGTCACCGGCAAATCCCCATTCTTCTTAATGATGGGATATGAACTTCGTGCCCTTCCTGACGTTATCGCCTCATCTAACCTCCCCACCATTGAAGACTGAATAAAATCCCTTACTGCTGCCCGAAACGAAGCCCTTGCTGCACATGAACTTGCTAGGCAAGTCATGGCCTCTCGTTCTGGAAAACTGTTCTCCCCTTTCCAAAAAGGCAATAAGGTGTAACTAGAACCCCACAACCTGAAACGCCACATCGTCCACCCAAAATTAGCTCTGAAGCAAGAAGGACCCTTTACCATCATAAAGGTCTTATCGCCCATCTCATACCAACTCCGACTCCCACAGATGTGGAAAATTCACCCTGTCTTCCATGCTTCCCTCTTATTGCCCTATTGTGAAAACACTGTCCATGGGAAAAACTTCCCTGCACCACCTCCTGACCTGGTTGATGGTGAAGAAGAATATGAAATTGAGCAGATATTACACCACCACGGAACTCTGTCCTCCCACTATTATCTGATCTGATGGAAAGGATACTCGGTTGAAGAAGATTCCTGGGTTCTTGAGCAGAATCTCAAAAATGCAAAGTCTGCTCTCGAAGAATATAAAAAGCTCCATTCCTCCACCTTTCTTTCCTTGTCCCTTTCCTTTCAATCCACCAACAGAAACAAAAACTGTCATTAAAACAAAACAATGTCATCAATGTCCAACATCTATGAGTCTTCTTTCTTCTTCTCTGATACCACTTTAATTACTGAATCTTCTGTTACCATAGACTCCCCTCTGCCTCCTAGCAGAACTACTCTTGCTGCCGAAGAAGACCTCCCCCCTACTTCCCTGGCCACTACATCGTCCCCTCAGATATTTGTCCATGCCCCTACTGTCCCTGTCATATCAGTGGACATTCTGCTCTTTGCTCATTGTCTGGTCGATGACTTCCCAGATGACAACCAGATCTATCGCCTCCACTCTTACTTTAGGGACTCCTGCCTTGCTGTCCCTATCAATGCTCATCTTGACATGGGATCCCCCCTTCTGGCTGTCTATTTGGCAGCCCCACCAAGTCAGCTGGCTAGAACTCCTAGCCAACCATTATTCCTCCAACCCACAATTTGAATTTTTGAAAACCATTATTAGAGATGTCGTCAAGCAGCTAAACGACTTCATTAATATGCTCTCACACCAAATGGGTTTCTTTGACTTCCTTGAAGACCTCGATCGCTATCTCCGGGAGCTTGCTGAACAAGAGCATCCCCCGTTCGTCCCTCTCTTCTCCCCTCACATCCTTATCATTCCTTCGACCCCGTCCACGTCCTCGTCTGCCCTAAAACCTGCTGAACTCACCTACGTGGAATGTGTTGACCACTATTGGACTGGAGGAGATGGAAGTATAGCACTCCCATCCACCCATCCTTGCTTTGCTGAGGCATGTCACCATTGTTATTGGTTAGGTCACTTTCAACATGATTGCCATTTCTACTGCTGCCCTCTCTGCCTCCAATTTGTGCTGGGTCATTTGCAAGCCACTTGTCCACTGAAAAGAAGGTCTACCCCTGTTGCTCCGACCTCTCCTGCCACATCCTCTTCATCTCATCATACCTGATCCTCTTGGATATCTTCCTTGTCTTCTGGCTATGGTACCAGATCTGTAAACTTTGTGGAATCCATCCTGGTTCCTCTCCCATCTCGTCCTCATATACAATGCACTCCTTGTTGTTCAATCCCTCGTCCTCCCTCTCTGCTGAGGTCTCCCTCGCCTCCTGATTACAATAACGAATATGACTCTACTGCCTGGGCCAACATCACTGGGTCTCTGGGGGGAGCCTATATAGAGTAGTTCCAATGGAAGTTTGGAACATAATGGGGGGGTAATGTTATGATTTATTCTTTTCTTTTATCTTGACTAGTCCTTGCCAACTAGCTATGCTAACTCCATCTTGTCTCAGACTATTCCGCACCACTTAGCTGTACCACCTGCTAAGTCCTGAGTCTCTTATCTTCTTATCTTTGATCACATGTATAATATTATTCTATGTCATTCCACGACCTTCCATTCCACAGCCACTTATTCAGACTTCTCCCTGTGGAATTCCCTTTCTTGTCTTGGTCTGTATGCATTGGCATATCTATATAAACCCCTACGATCGTACCATAGTACCTCAGCTTCGATCTCCTAGGTATATGCCCTGTAACCTAGTAGGAGTCTAATAACATCTCTTTTCCTTTCGAAGTCTCACCTCCTCATTACAAGTCTTCACCACACTTTGAGCAGTGTTCTTGATCTAGTTGTCATTGAGACTATTGACTCAATGCTTACTTGTATGAACAGAACTCCACCATTCTCTCTTGATCATTACTGCACGATGTTATTCCCAACCTCAACTTGTGATATTACTACAATGTTGTCTTCTGTCCAGACTCATGATACTACCACGACGTCTATTCCAGTCACAACCTACGATATTACCGTAGAGTCACTCCTCGACCTTTGACCATCCTAGGCTACGCTCGTCCTTACCCAGGCCAAGTATAACAGTTGACCATAACCAAGAGAGAATTGAAGCCAGCAGATGGAGGTAGATTGGTGATGAGATCATAGGAGATCTGATAATGGGATATGAACCCTATGCTCTCCCCAACGTCATTGCCTTGTCCAATCTTCCTGCCATCAAAAAATGGATAAAATTCCTTACTGCTGCTCGAAATGAAGCCCTTGCTGTACACAAACTCGCTAGGCAAGTCATGGCCTCTCGTTCCCAAAAACCTTTTTCCCTATTTCAGAAAGGCAATAAAGTATGGCTAGAAGCTTGCAATCTGAAATGACACATAGTCCACCCTAAACTTGCCCCAAAACATGAAGAACCCTTTACCATCACAAAGGTCTTATTGCCCATCTCATACCAACTCCACCTTCTACAGACCTGGAAGATTCACTCCATGTTCCATGCTTCTCTCTTATTGCCCTATCATGAAAACACCATCTATGGGAAGAACTTCCCTGTGTCACCTCCTGACCTGGTTGATGGTGGAGAAGAATATGAAATAGAGCGGATATTACACCACTGCAGAATTCTGTCTTCCTGCTTCTTCCTGATCTGATGGAAAGGATATTCAGCCAAAGAAAATTCCTGGGTTTCTGAGCAAAACCTCAAAAATGCAAAGTCTGCCCTAGAGGAATATAAAAAGCTCCATTCATCTGCCTTTTCTTTCTTGCCCTCTTTCTCTCAAATGACCACCAAGAACAAAAACTATCACTGAAAATAATGTCTTCAATGTCCAATCTCTATGAATCTTCTTTCTTTTCCTCTGATACTGCACTAGTTACTGAATCCTCTATTACTGTAGACACTCCCCCACCTCCTAGCAGAACTACTCTTGCTGCTGAAGAAGACCTCCCCCCTGTTTCCCTGGCTACCATGTTGTCCCCTCAGATATTCATCTGTGCCCCTGCTGTTTCATCATATCAGTGGACATACCACTCTTTGCTCACTGTCTAGTAGAAGACTTCCCAGAAGATAACCAAATCTACTGCCTCCATTCCTATTTTAGAAACTCACACCTTGCAGTTTCTATCAATGCCCACCTCGACATGGGGTCCCCCCTTCTTGCTGTCTACTCAACAGCTCACCAAGTCAGCCAGCTAGAACTCCTAGCCAACCATTATTCCTCCAATGCGCAATTTGATTTCTTGAAAACCGTTATCAGAGACATTATCTGTCAGCTAAACAACTTGATAAATATTCTCTTGCATCAGATGGGTTTCTTCAATTTCCTAGAAGACCTAGACTGCTACCTCCAAGAGCTCAATGAACAAGAGCACCCTCTGTTCATCCCTCTCTCCTCCTCACATGTTCCCATTGTTTTCTCGACCCCATCTGCATCATCATCCACTTTAGAACCCACAGAACTTGCCTATGTGGAATGGGTTGATCATTATTGGACTGGAGGAGATGAAAGCATAACACTCCCATCTGACCACCCTCAATTTGCCGAAGCATGCCACCATTGTCACTGGTTGGAACACTTTCAACATGATTGCTGCTTCTACTGCTGCCCCCTCTATCTTCAATTTGCACCTGGCCATTCTCAAGCCACTTGCCCTCTTAAGAGAAGGACTACCCCTGCCGCTCCAACCTCTCCTGTCACATCTTCCTTATCTTGTCATACCCAATCCTTTGGGTATCATCTTTGTTCTCTGGTCGTGGCACCAAATCTGTAAACTTTGTGTAACTCATCCCAGTTCTCCCTCCATCTCGTCCTTGTACACAACAAACTCCTTGTTGTCCTGTCCCTTGTCCTCCTTCCCCACTGAGATCCCCCTTACCTCCTGACTACAATGATGAATATGACTCTACTGCCTAGGCCAACATTACTGGATCTTCAGGGGGAGCTTATTTAGATCTCTGAAGAGTAGTTCCAATAGGAGTTTGGAACATAACAGGGGGTTAATGTTACAATTTCTTCTTTTCTTTTGTCTTAAATAGTCCTCACCAACTAACTATGCTAACCTTACCTCGTCTTGGACTATTCCGTGCCACTTAGCTGTGCCACCCACTAAGTCCCGAGTTCCTTATCTTCTTATCTTTGATCATGTGTACAACATTGTTCTTCGTCATTTCACAACCTTCCATTCTGCAGCTGCTTATTTAGACTTCTCACTATAGAATTCCCTTTTTTGTCTTGGTCTGTGTGCATTGGCATTCCTATATAAACCCTTGTGATCATGCTATAGTTCTTTAGCTTTGATCTCCTAGGTGTACATCCTGTAACCTAGTTGGAGTCTCAATAACATCTTTTATCTTCAAAGTCTCACCTCCTCTTTATAAGTCTTCACTGCACTTCGAGCAGTGTTCTTGATCTAGTTGTCATTGAGACTATTGACTCAATGCTTACTTGTATGAACAGAATTCCACCGTTCTCTCTTGCTTGACTTGTGACATTACTGCATGACATCTACTCAACCTTGACTTGTGATATTACCACAACGTCTATTCCAGTCTTGACCTACAATATCACCATAGTGTCACTTGTTGCCCTTCAACCATCCTAGGCTATGCTCATCCTTACCTAGGCCAAGCATAACACTCATTCAACAAAAAGCAGGAGGCCTGGCTCAAAGTAGCCTTCAACAAGTGGGCCAAGAAGGGAAACATGTGATCTGCTGCTGCTGTGCAGGTGAGTCTATATGCTTGTTGTCTTTTGCACAGCAAACTAACTATGATCAGGTCCATGGGGATCAGCTCAAATATATCCAAAAAGGATATCTTAAGTGTCACTATTAGGATGTGCTATCTGATGGAAGTTGTATTGAGGGATCACACAAGGGCTGGTGTAACGATGGTGGTTACAAATAATGCAGATGATGTAACTGTGCTTAGTCAGAGCATAATCATGTGCAAGGATACACCTAAGGTGAAGGCGACTTTGTGTGGAACCGAATGTAGAGAGGTTCCCCCTATATTAGTGATTGGCAATAACTAAGTGGAACAACATCAAGAGGAGCTGTATGGCGATGGCAATGAGATGTTATTCAAGTAGTTGCCTACCCTAGGCAGACACAAGGTCACCTTCCTAGAGCTAGGGCTCATAGTGAGGTATTATACTGAGGTGGTTATGCTGGTATTGCATAGATCAAGCTTAGGGCTTGATCATCTACAGTGGCTAGGCTATATACTAAGAGAGGTGAGGAAGTGCTGGTCCATGTGGTACCAGCCTTCATAAGGAAACCAGAATAGGCAGACACCCATTGGGGTTTTGCATGTACAGCCTCCATGGATATGAGAAGGTGAAGTAAGATCCATGGAGTAAGATGAAAGGTAAAAGGAACTTATTGGAGTTCTGTCATACATCATATATCCTGTTAGGGATATCAGAGAGCCATGTGGCTGTGGTGTTAAACGAGTATCTTAGTGTAGCTCTCAACTGCCTACAAAAGTAGTACATAATGTAGATTACTATATGTAGTAAATGGTTCCCACCATACCTATACACTATATAGGTTTGAACTCAGCCTATCTGAGTTCTAATTCATCTTGTTCTACTACTTTGACCACTGTGGCGTCTCAACCAGCATCTCAAGAATCCTCACCAAGCCCATCTTCAGAACCAACAACCTCAATTACATCTACTAGTGTACCTCCATGAGTTTTAGGCAATTCTCTGTGATACAACCTGCTTTCAACAGGTTATAAGCCCTGTTAGTGCTTGATAGTATGTACCTTGTGATTGCACCTATCTGATGCCTAACTCGTGTAATATCATCTGGCAAAAGTAACCACTGGTAGTTAACTGTTCTCACTGAACATTGTGAAAACGATTGTTCATGATGAACATTTTCCACCCATATAGGGTGAACCTATGTTGGAACTAACACTGTTGCATTCCAGATATCTACTCGAAATGTTGACCTCTTTGTCTACCATTGCCAAGGACTCTCGCATCCCAGTCTTTACCAATGCGAATTGGGCCTCCTGGTGGCCAGCCATGCAGGTGTACATCCTCACAATAGGCCATGACTGGGTGATGCAGGTTTCACCTCCACTCTCACCGACCACGACAACTAATCATAATGATATGTTGTATTGGATCAGCTGGTTGAGGGGCAACTCAACAATTATGGGCTCTATTGCCCTCCACCTGAATAAAGCCCTTCGGGCCAAATACTCAGTGTATGGTACTGCCAAGGAATTAGTCATAGTCCTTGAAGAGGATTACACGACACCTGGGATCTCCCAGGTGTATGCACTCTTCAAGGAGCTCCTAAATATCTTGGTCCCTATCAATGCACATTCAGTGCTAGCCCTCTCCAAGGTAGAAACACTCTTCACCCGGCTCAAGAAAGCCAGCTATGACATCCCTGCCAAAATCCAGGCAATGCTGCTCCTAAGCAAGCTCCCTGTGACTATGGATATCATTACCCAGATGATCGTCCAGGTGAAGGATTCCACCAGGAAACCAAAGGACCCCTTCATTGCTGAGATCCATGCTACAGTGGTCCTTTCTTGGAACCAGTAAAAAGGCCCAAGAAAAACAACCAGCACATGTAAATCACATCAGTATGGTTAAACATAAAGGAAATGATTCCTCTTTTCAGCAGCAGCAGCAGCAAAAAGAAGAGGCTAGCACCTCAGAAAAGAAGAAGAAGACGCATCAAGGCAAAAAAGCAAAGTCAAATGACCATGCACACATTACCTCTGCTGCCATCATCTTCCCAATGCACTACCTCAATGCCTTAGCTCCCTCACCCGCTGTCGACCCCCACTTAATGGCGCATTATGTGCCCTCCTTCTACCAAGGGGAACAAGGCTCATTATTTGATCCTTGGATCAAGCAGGCATTCTCTTGCCAAAAGGCTTGAGATAACCCCCAACATGGAGAATATTTGCAGGCTCGATGCAATAATCCTGCTTGCCAGCCCCTCCTTATACATGTCCACTCCTCCCTCTCTTCCTCCTCTGTTGGTGGGTCCCATTCTTCTCTCCCATTGGATGTTTGATATGGAAGCCTTCAGGTTTCCTTTGCTCACATCCGATATTCTGAAACCATAGGACTTCGCCACTTCCATGGTGACAATAGAGGAGATGTCGGAAGAAGACCTTCCACCTCCTCTAGCCAATGGCTGGGACTTTGATGACATGGATGAATTCTATGGTAGCTATGCTGGCCCTTTCAATGTCCCAAAGAAGGATGAAGATACTGTAAGTATTTTCAGTTCGGACATCAATGCACAGCTGGCTGCTGCCACTGGAATCGATGTAGAGTACATTGAAGAGGACTTTGACAAACAAATCAGGCAAGTGATTCATTCATCTATGCCTGCACACACCCACTTACACCATTTACCCTCCAATGCATTATATACTGCTCGAGTAGGGACATGCAACTGTAATGTAATGGTAGTGGATGTAGATACCACCATAATGTCTATACAAAATAAATTGTGTTCGTGCCATTCTGAATTGCATGAATGAAAAAAGTATGGATGTGATCACAACATCATATTGTAGATCCTTGACTCTGGTGCTTCAATGCACTTCACACCTCACTGAAGCAACTTTGTTGAATATACAGAGTTGAAAGGTTTTGCATGAATACCTGTGCGAACTGCCTCTGGTGTTATTTATGTAATTGGCACAGGTCGAGTACTTGTCAACTGGAGGAACAAGCACCAAGAAATGCATGTCCTTGAACTCCACAGCATTGGACATATTTCCAACTCCAGCATTCGACTTGTCTCCTTGGGCCAACTTCTTCGTCATGGAGCAAAAATTCACAGTGATGTAAACTCATTAGTAGTAACTTATGGTGATGGTGTTACTCTTGCCCCATTCATTCCAGGCCACATCAGCCCTAATATGTTTACCTTGGAAGGGCTACCGCTCACCACAGAACCATCAGCCCATATGATGAAGTCTATTACATATGACATCGTCCATCGACGACTTGGACACCTGTCTAAAGATGTCCTTTGACATGCCTGATGTCGAGATTCCTACAATGGACTCCATCTGCCCTGGCTGTGTAATGGGCAAACTACCCAACAGGAGTTTTCCTTCTTCTAAGCACTGTGCCACATACACATTTGAACTCATTCATTCAGACCTGAAGTCCTTCTCCACTGAGTCATATCACTGATATTGGTATATTATCACCTTTGATGATGATTACATGGCAATGGCATGGACAGTCCCTTTGTACACTAAAAATGCTGCATTGGTAGCTACTAAGTACTTCCTTGCTGAAGTCTCCAGGCAATTCCATGCCAAAGTCCAAGGATGGTACTCTGATGCAGGAGGAGAGTACAAATCACAGGCCTTTGATGACCTGCTCAAAGGACAGGGGATTTGCATTTTCCAAAGCGCTCCCCATACTCCACAACAAAATGGTCAAGCTGAACAATTCATGTGCACCATAATGGACAAAGCTGAGGCTATGTGGCATAAAGCTTGCATTCCTAAAAGCTGGTGGGAGTTCGCAATTGCTCATGTGACCCATATTTACAATAGGACACCATTGCACTATTATAACTGGCATACTCCCTATGAGCTCATCCACAAACAACAGCCAGACATAGCACACCTCCATGTCTTCAGATGCGCTACCTATGTGCATATATCAGAGGATGTGTGGGCCAATAAAATGGCTCCTAAGTCTGAGCTAATGGTGTACCTAGAGGTTGCACCTACCAATAGCATAAATTTTTTGTTCATGCACTCCTCAAACAATGTTCTGTTCCATTCTGCACATATGCTTTTCAATGAAGTACAATTCCCATGCTATACCATTTCACATACATGCCCTGCTGCACCCTCAGTGCCACCCACCACTGATGAGCATGGTCCTATACCGCCACCGCCCTCTGCTGGCAATGACTATCAACCCAGTCAACCTGCTGCTCGGAGTCCATCTCCTCTGCCAATCCCTCCTCACACTCCTTTTCCCTAGTGAGCACCACCAGCCCAGCCTCCCACTCCTCGTAAGCAGTAACCTGGTGCTCCTCCAGTAATGTCTCCACCTCTGCTTAGGCAATCTGAGCAGGAATGCCGTGTGCCTGCCTGGCCTGGCAATATCTATGGCGATAAATGCCACTTCATTGACATCAAGTGCTGTCCACAATGGGAGAGCTCATCACAGGATCCCAGTCCATTCTCCCAACCCTCCGGTCTGCCTGAGCCTTTTGTACCTGGCAATGATCCTGACAAAGATCTACCCCTGAAATCTCAGATTTAGATCTTCAGGGCCATTAGGGACATCCTGTGCTCCTCTAACTTCCTATTGGCTGACTGGTTCCTCAGCAGAATTTGCCTAATTTGGCTAGTTCTTCTCTGAGTCTATACTGTGCCATTGGA
>JBBPTC010000407.1:3136-14384 GCA_038093955.1 Boletus albobrunnescens
CCAATCAACTGCCTATAGCAGGATGGCGGCATCCCTTGACAAAATTATTATTGCTGATGATTCCGATCCGCGAGGCACACCCGCTTACGCCAGTGCACGGTCAAGGAGAAGGAGGGTATCGCCCGGCGGATGTTTTTTGCAGAGTACTCGCATCACGAGAATCATGCCGTCTGGGTCGTGTTCGTATCGACGACTTCCAAGGTCGCTGATTTTTTCACCACCTAATCAGAAATGTGCGTTATTTATTTATTCGACCCCTCACTAGTTCGTCTCTCAGACAATTCTGACCGTGTGGCCGTGTTGGGCGAGAACCTTTTCCTACCTTACACTGATCTAGGCTGAGACCAGAGCGCGTTTGAACTAGGAGAAATTGGCATGGAAGATGTTTCTCGCGTCGATCATATTGCGAGTTACGGAAGGCCTCTCCCACTCTGCTGACTGAGTACTGAATGATCATCCATGGTTCCACAGGTGGCAATCACTCAAGACTGACTGCCCTTACGTTGCCGCAAAGAGTGACAAGGGCGGCGGCGTCAAAACTATGTGGAGGATCCTCTTTCAATCCAACAAAAACAAGCCAGGTACTCGCAGTATTGGGACAACGATTCGGTCCCAACGTCGCGCTCGGACACCCGGACGCGGTCGAGTATCTGGAGCATGGCGTGGCGAGCCACCTACGCGTATGTCTTGGGACGACCTTGGACCGGCGCTGGAGGTTCACCGACTATCCGTCCGAACCGCTTCTATCCTGCGTGGCCGCAAACGATCTGCACGAAAAGCCTGAGAAGTTGGAGGCTGCCTTGAAGACCCTTTTGAACGCAGTCAATGCTGGCATGGTTGATAAAGGTCAACGTGGGCGAACTTGCCAGCAGCAGATTGCTATGGTTGTTTGGCGAAAGACTTGTTTGTCCTGTACGAAGGTGAAGTGCGTGGTCACGCCGTCGACATGGGATGGGCATCTCGTGGACTGCCAAATGATCCCTGTCGTTGATTGGTTGGAGTTTATCTTCGGATCAAGGATATGGGACAAGGAGGACAAGCAAAGATCGGCCGCACGTGAAATTTTCAAGGATGCGTATCTGAATTTCACGCACTGGATATGCATGGAGACGAACATTGCAGGGTTAAAGGATGAGAACGAATTAGGGTCAGTCTCGGAATTCATCTTTCACTCTGTTTCCCTGCGTCTGAGATCTGAACCTCCGTCGTATAGTTTGTACGAGTTAACGCGACGTCAACTGGCAGAGGACAAGTGCAGTCAAGAGGGTCGACAAGATGATACCCGTTTATTTCAAAGGTGGCCCAGAAGGCGCGTCAGCGGAATCGCGAATGTCGCACATTCTCATTTCGGACAAAGCCCGTGAGTCAAGGAATTCGAAGAATGCATTGCACGAGATCACCCGACGACACGACAGTCTGATCGGTGTAGGCACAACTTCCGTCCCACATTCCAACTCGCTCCCTTACATCGCCATCTTGGCCGATCTTGGCCAACCGTCTTTGTTCTCCGTTACCTTTTCCGAGCGAGATGTTGGCGACCGCTGTTTGCGTATCTATGCTGCCGGTGTCGACACTTCGATTTATCCATTCCTAGCCAAGTATCCTGCACTTACATATGAAGACGCTCGAAGACCTCGTGCACCTTCAGCAGATCACCAAAACAGAGAAACCTTACAGAGCGAGCGTACCTGAACGGACAACTGAAGTTTGGAGTGACGCCGCTCCCCAACACTATGCTATGGGAACACGGGGAGAAGGTCCCGGGTATAGGAGGAAAAGATGTTTGACGGTCGCAGAGATCGGACGTCCCACCTTCCACTTCTGTTGTCGGACCACGAGACGTTTTAGGTCCCACATTGCTACATTATGCAATACGGAACTTCCATTTTGAATAAACCTACATATCATTCATGACGCTGGGACAACAGATTCAGCCCCATTCAGCGCTACCTTTGGATCTCGAGCAGGTTCAAATGGTACGCGTCAGTGACTGATACATGAGGGTCTTTACCTGCGACAGACCCAGACCGTTTCTCGTTGGCGACAACACGGAAACGCCTCCTTGTCGACTGTCATCCTTTTAACTTTTGGGTACATCGGGTGCATGGAACGATCGTTTTTGTGTGTCGCTGCGAAAACGTGCTCGTCGTGACAACGGACAAGGCCATTGGACCTTCCCTTGACAAGGGTATGCGGCTAAAGACACAGAGAGCATCACTCACTGAGTCGTAGGAGGACGAAGAATCCGACGATAAGACGTTGGGAATGGGAAGATGAGCAGATCAGATTCGTACGGCTCCAGCTGTTTGTCTCCATCGCCGCGAGAGCTCCGCCGGTGTCTCTTCTCCAGTTCAGTTCCGCCTGCACACCACGCAGGCGATCCGATGGCATGCCTGAGAGTACTTGGTGGCGCAGATCAACACCTCGGCCATATTTTTAGATGGGCATGTCATCCGTTGACACGCCTCTCCGCATCCGCACCTGCATCGGTCCTCCTCGGTATTCCGTTTACTGCGAAGACGGTGCCGTTTCCAACCCTGCTGCTGCATGACCAGGCAGGGCAGGAGGTGGTGCCTGTACGTTACGTTCAACACCCCCAGACCGGCTGGTTCGAGTCGAGTGCACGTCGCGTCATCCATCGCCCGCGGGTACTCTCACCCGTCCCACGCCGCCGAGTCGATTTTTTTTGCTGCGTGGGAGCACCTAGGAAGCGTGGTCGTTGTAAAACTCGCGACGGCGTGCACGCCTCGGGCATGCCGCTTTCCATGCGTATGCTCGTTGATCGCGTGTTGTGTTATTTAGTTTCATAGCCTCGGACTGTGCGGTTTTTGCTGGCAGACGCGGTATTCCGTCGGGCGGGTGCTTCGTTACAACGAGGCGTGTGGGACTGGTATCGATAACTAGATCTAATCACCGGATGGACATTCAATTGTGCCTCCGAATCGGGTCGAATATGATTATGGACGCGGCGAGCATAGAGAACCGGCATGCAGTTGTATACAACTTGAATCGAGTGCTAATGTTCTATGTACAGGAGGAAAAAAATACGACCACGACGACACACTCTCTCTACACGTTTTGCTCATCCGACGTTTACAGTAAGTAAAAAAAGGTCAGCGTGCAAGAAACCGTGCGACGTCCCAAAAGCTGCGGGTGGCGACGCTGACGACGTCTCTGCCAGAGACGTTTGGATGTGCCGGCCGAGGTCGTCTCCACGCAGGGCTCCGTCTCCTTCTCGGTGCACAGCCGTGACAGAGGTACGAGGGCGATCCGCCATGAATCTTTCTCGTCTTGCCGTGCCTAGATGTCGAATCGACCATGGATGTGCGTCCAGGAGAGAGAGAGAGGGGGGAGCAATGCGTACCCGTGTTTACACGTCAGCCAGCAGTAGCTGCACGTCTTGGGGTGTTCGCTGCTAAAGACGCACCAGCGCGAATAGCAGTCTTGCGCGGCGTCCATGTAGTAGACGAGGGACTGCCATCGTCATTCCGTGCGAGGATGGGAAACTAGGAATGGAACCAACCTCGTCCGATCTCGCCTTTTCGTCCTCTCTATGGAAGAGGGGTTCGCGTCGGTGACATTTAGAGCAGGTGCGAATGGGAACGACAAAGTTGCACATCGTGTCTGCCTAGCTGAGGGGGGTGGGGGGTGGGTTAGGTCTGAGGGAAGAGTCCCTGTTCAATTTATACCTGGCAGTGGTGAGGAGTGGATATTTACATTCTTACCCGAATGCGGTTAACAATGGAAGCGATGTGCTGCTATTCATACTCTGAGCCGTAGACCATTCATATACTTAGTAGATTATCTAGTTTGTCTCAGACGGCCTAGTGGCTGTGGCTGTACAACTACTACTCTTATTCTCTTGCACTTGCACGAGATGCTATTCAAAGCTACAGTCAGTCTAGCAGTCCTCCTCGTACGTCCCCCTTCCCTCAACCAACCCCTCCCTCACCCATCTCTCCCCCACAGGCCATCTTCACCTACCGCAGCGGCCGCGTGGCCTGGAACCACATTCTCACCGCCCCCGACCTCCCAGATGCCTACTATGCCGGCGGAAACTGGACCTCCCATTGTTCCGTCATCAAGGACCCCGCTTCCAACGACATCACCTTTTGCGAGGACATCACCTTTTGGGATCACCACGATGCCCACGGCGACCTCACTGACCGCCTCGTCCTCCTCGGCTGCGACCCCAACCGCAAAGCCTGGAACACCGTCATGGGCCCCCTCCGCGACCCCAACCCGCGCGGCCACCTCTTCCTCTACGTCCCCAGCACCCACGCCGTCCACCGCGTCACCCTCGACGGGTACCCCGCCCACCACGACTTCCACCCCCTCGGCATGGACATTTTCCCCTCCCACGACGGCGCCCCGTCCAACCTCTTCGTCGTCAACCACGCACGCGCGCACACCACCGTCGAGCAGTTCGTCCTCGACCCCGCGCACCCCACCGCGGCCCGCTACGTCCGCACGCTCCGCTCGCCCTACTTTGTCTCCCCAAACGCGCTCGCGCTCACGGGCCCGACGAGCTTCTTCGTCACCAACGACCACCTCCTCACGCGCCGTCTCCCAGGGCCGCTCGGGCACGTCCTGCCCCTCGTCGAGTCCGTCGCCGGCCTGCCGCTCGGCTGGGTCGCCCACGTCGCCCTCGGGCCCGCGCACGACGCCAACGCGGACGTCGTGCTCACACACACGCCCGCCGCGCTCGGCATCCCCTTTGCCAACGGCATCGCGCTCTCCCCGACCCGCGCCCGCCTCGCCGTCGCCTCCACCTCGCTCGGGCACGTCCGCGTCTACGCCGTCGGCCCCGACCGCGCGCTCACGCTCGTGCACACGGTCCCCGTGCCGTTCTTCCCCGACAATGTCGCGTATGACGACGACGGCGCGCTGATCGTTGCCGGCCATGCGGACTTTCCGGCGCTGATCCGCGTCGCGGCGAACAAGACGGGGGCGGTGGCGCCTAGCTGGGCTGTTGCGCTTGTGCCGCGCGCGCAGGGGGGTGTGCGGGGCGTGGGGGGGTACGATGCGCGTGCGCCCGTGTCTGCGTCTAGGTTCGCCCCCGCTGTCGCGACGCACGAGGTGGAGACGCTCTTCCAGAGCGACGGCTCCGTGTGGGGGTCGTCGTCGACGACGCTGAGAGATGCAAGGACCGGGACGATATATGTCGTGGGGCTGTACGAAGAGGGCATGCTTGTTTGTCGACCTTGATACACTGTACATATGACCACACCATCGTCTACCATGTTTCATTGAGACGTACAAAAAAAAAAAAAAACGTTTATTAAGACGAAAAAAAAGGGATGGGCAAAACTACCGTCCTCGACAAGAGGCATATCAAACGGCCTCTTGCGAAAAACGCAATCAACAGGAGGGGAGAAATGGGTGTCGCCTTTGTGCGGATGAGAAAAGCGATGTACAACTATATGGCGTCCAATAACCCTAGCACACCATATGACAGGAACAGCACCTCAGAAGAAATTCGGTAGGAACGATCTATACGACACGACCATGTCAATAGGCAGTCCACGACCACGCAAAAAAATACACGCACACAGCGCCCATTCCGATCGCAAATGCCGCGATACCCCATGCAAACGACTTGTTTCTTGGCTCTAGTTGGAACCGCGTTACCCGCTTGTTCGTCGCAATCCGCCGCTCCTCGATCTCGGGCTCCTTGAAATTGAATCGTAGCTCATCCTTTTCTTCCTCATCCTCTCTTTCCCTCTTGGGCGGTGCGGCCGCAGGACCCGTATCAGGCACGAGTTCCACTGTCTGCATCTTTTGAAGATCACGTTCGGCTTTCAAGCGTTCGATCAACTCCTTTTGTTCTGCAATGTCCTGGGTCATGCTCGGCTTTGCGAGCTCCATCGTCTCTGCCTCCTCCTCGACGACCGTCTCATCGGATCCCGCAGGCGTCGTCACCTCGGCCACACGGACGGCGCGGGCAATTCGCACCGGTTTCGGCGATTTCATCAGAACAGGTGTCGGACTCTTTGTCCGCGCTGACCGGCGGAGTGGTATATTGGCGCTCGCCGGGGGCTGTGCAGCTGCGGGTGCAGGGGAAAACTCCCTTCGACGCTTTGCCGTCGGCATCGGTATCGACATCGACGGTGCAGGCGTCAGCAACGTCTTGGCGGGACTCGCGACGGGAGACGATGGCGGGACCGCCTTGGGAGTCCCCTTGGCCGTCGAGCGACGATAAGTCGCTTTCGGATCTGGCGCAGCCTTGGCGATAAGGTGAATCACGTCGTGCAAGCGGTAGGCGTCTGCGAACTGGAGGGCGAGGGAGGGGCTGATCCAGGTGCCGGCGAGACGCACGATGCCGGTGTCGCGCGCGGAACCGTTGTTGCCCGAGAGGTCAAAGGATTCCTTGGCCCACTGGGTTTCTTTGCGTTCGTCGAGCTCGCTGGCGTCGGGGAAGGCGGCGCGGAACATGGTGGTGAGGCTGATGGCCCCTGTGTCGTAGCGGCGGAGGATAAATGCATGGCCAGAGGGCTGAATGGGCGGTCAGGAGGGCTGAGAGTAGGAGCGAGACATGGGACGTACGGTTGGGATTTTGAGACGACCGACCTGGTCAGGTGTTTAAATAAGAAGCTTTGGTAGAGAGGGAGGGACATACGAGGACTTCATGGCCATCGCGATCGAGCGACTGATATTTCACAGGGGGCCATCTGGACAAGTCGACTGTAGTGCGGGGGTGAGTATGGTAGGAACGAGGAGGAGGTGCGAACGTACGAGACTTGAGATTTGGATTATGGTATTTAACGGGGAGCTCTGGTCTTTGTGGTGGCATGATGCGAGGTGCAACTCGTTCAAAACGCGTCCATCCCATGGGAAATTCAACAGCCACCCTTTTCAAACTCCGAAACCGCGTCAAATAACAAAACACGCGCCAGTTCTTCGACGCTGGGCGAGGCGGGCAACGACGAGGGCGACGACGAGTAAGGGAGGGGCAAGGGAAGGAGGTAACGAAGACGAGAATTACTGTAAAGAAGTCGCTGTATCGACCGAGAGGTCCCCGGGCGGGCTTAGCTAAGGTGGGGCCGGCCGAGCGGCCGTTGCCCTCGTGTCGCTCATGTCGAACGTTCTGCAACGGTCTGGCAGTCGGCCGAAGCTGGTTATCTCGGGGCATGACGACTTGATCTGTACCATCGCGTACCTCCCCGACGGTCGACGAGTCGTTACTGGCTCTAGTGACGGATATGTGAGGATCTGCAATCTGGAAAGCGGAGCGCAAGACAGGACACCGATGAAGCACGACAAGACAGTGTGCAGTCTTGCCGTCACCCGGGATGGCACCGTGGTCATCAGCATCGACAACGGCGGGAGGATCAAATTATGGGACACGGAATCGCACCAGCTCGTCAGAGAATGGGCTCACCCTGGGAGTTTCCCTACTGTCGCCATCTCGCCGGACGATCGACTCATAGCGGTTGGTTATCAGACCATGGTTTTCTATACCATGGCAGGGGAGCGGGTCCACCATCCCATCGAGGTCGGCGGCAGGGTGTCCTCTGCATGTTTTTCTCCCGATGGTGACAACCTAGCATGTGGCACTGGCTACGACATCCGCGTCTATGCTGTCGAGAGTGGTACATTCATCCTCGGTCCATTGAAGGGCCACAAAGATTGGGTCCGTGGTGTGCTGTGGTCACGCGACGGTGGCAGGATCTTCTCCGTCTCCTTTGACAAGACGATTCGCTGTTGGAATGCGAACACAGGCGAACCCGTCGGACGACCGTGGACGGGGCACACGGACTGGGTGGGCTTCCTTGCCCTTTCACCGAACGGATCCATCCTTGCGAGCGCGTCCAACGATCGCACTGTTCGTCTCTGGGATGTAGCTTCTGGCGATCCGGTTGGACAACAGTTGCAACACGAAAAAGACGTCAGCGCTATTTGCTTCTCTCCTTCTGGCGAGTTCGTGGTGTCCGTGGGATACAATGGGATGATATACGTATGGCAAGTACCTCGGTTGGATTGCATCGAGAGTCAGGTAATGACGCTTCCTGCATGCGCTCATACTCGCTGACACTCGTTCAAAGCTGCATGATACAGATTGTCCGATCACATCTTCTGTAGCGCCCAATTCACAACGGACGCTTTCGATGCTGGAACCAACTTGCGGCGAAGAACCCGAACTACCGTCTGAAATACCCACTCTCGGGTATGCGATTTCGCCAAAGTGTAGACCGTCTGATCTATTGATTGAACTTGTTAGTGCAAATTCCTCCCCTCCTCCAGATCTCACACCTTATATCACCAAAGCCGATGATCAGTATGTCGCCGGAGGAGGCTTTGGTGATGTATATAAATGTCGGTACCTTGACGGTTCCAAGTCGAGGGAGGTTCGAGTGTCATATCTAATTCGACCTACCTGCCACTTACCACTCCCTAGGTTGCAGTCAAGGCGTTTCGATTCGCGTTCACAATAGATGGAGACACGAGTGATAGGTCTACCAACTTGAAGGTAATTCATCTCATCTATCACTTGTAAGTGCAGTCTAGACTGCTCCATAGATGCTCCGCCGAGAGCTCGGAATTTGGAGGAGGCTCGGTCACGTCAATGTCGTTCCGTTCCTGGGTATTGCGCACGGGTTTGGAATGCGTGGTGCAATGTCGTTGGTGTCGTTGTGGATGCCCAACGAGTCGCTCTTCCTTTTCTTAGCAAAGCATGACGACAACCTGGGGTTGAGTCGCCGACTTCGGTTTGTGCGTTAATCCAACTTGCTGTCATCC
The DNA here is from genome assembly GCA_038093955.1 of Boletus albobrunnescens. Classification (NCBI taxonomy): domain Eukaryota; kingdom Fungi; phylum Basidiomycota; class Agaricomycetes; order Boletales; family Boletaceae; genus Boletus; species Boletus albobrunnescens. The sequence continues at coordinate 11,876 of JBBPTC010000407.1, forward strand.
ACGTCTGCTCACTTTGCGTGATAGTTGATGGATATTGCCAATGGATTACACTATTGTGGGTCACTGTTATCACTTCCGAGGTGGTAGAGACTGATGCGCCATAGTGCATTCTTTTCCCATCGTCCATGGTGACCTGAACTGTGTGCGTCAGAGCAGAACATTTCCTGTTCACACTGTCTGAAGGGCACAGCAGAATAACGTGCTTCTCGACGCAGATTATACCGCGCGCTTGACCGATTTTGGCTACGCATCTTTGATCGGGAATATTCCCGAAGCACTGACTTACCTCCAAAGATCCACCGTGCGACCAGGCGCCTTGCGCTGGATTGCACCAGAACAAATCGAATCAGAAGAGACGTTCAACCGGACGACCAAGAGCGATATTTATTCTTTCGGGTGCGTTGCTCTCCAGGTAGGTTCATCGGATACCCTCTCCGCGCCGCGTTGACTCGGATGTGTCCCGGGAAGGTCCTGTCCGGCAAACAGCCATGGTCGGAAGTTCGGGAAGACGCCGCCGTCGTGTTGCGGTTGGCAAAGGGCCACAAGCCAGGCCGACCGGCGTTCCGGGCGATGGACGACGTGCACTGGGACTTCATTCAAGATTGCTGGTCACCCATCGAGGCGCGACCTACTACGGAGGCGATTGCGTCTGCCGTACGACGGTTCTTGAGAGGGCCTTCCCCTCTCCAGTCAGGGATAGGACCGTGTCAACAGAGACGTGGCGCATCGGATCACAGCACAAAGTAAAAGTGCGTCTCCTCACGCGCGTCGTGGCTTCCTTGTAATCTGCAACCAGCGCATCCGTTGCTATTTTCCACGTATGCAGAACATGGTGTCAAGCGAGCAGGCTAGGCGTTGAAACTCGATATCCCTTGCGTGATTTGCGAGTCGTCTTGGACTTGCGGCCGTGGTCGCTTTTTTTTTTTTGGACGATATTGGCAAGAACGAGCCTAGAATCTGTCACCGTCACCAAATGTGTGCAGATCGCTTCCTCTGAACGTTGTGTCTGGGGCTCACGCTCTCGTCCTGCTGGATGAGTCCCTTATGGCCTCGGACTTGTGTGTGTGTGGAAGGCCCGCGGGGCGACGAGACGCTTAGATATATATACATGAAGCGAGGGACGTCGCGGACATGCCTGCTTAGTATGTACTTTACCACATGTCAGCCTCGTGATGGTCATAGAGAAAATAGACTGTTTTTTTTTAAAAAAAAAAGATGGCCCACTGCGGAGTCGAACTCGCTCGTCCGCAGACATACAGAAGACTGGAGTAGTCAATTACGCTAAGTGGGCAATAATTTCCTTTAGAATGGCGATGATGGCCTGATTGATGGCATGGAGTTGGTTTGTGAGATGGATATGATATCCTCAGGGTCAGGATTTCTCTCCATGGCTCCTTTCCCTCGTACCGCGTGTACCAGTGCCCATCACTCTGGATATGGACCTGAAAGGCGAGTATAACATGGGTCCAGCTAACTCGGTTGTGTTCGCTTTCAGGTTCAAGCTGTTTGACTTTCGAGAGGGCAACAGAGGAGAGACATTTGTCACGTACTCATATCGCTGGTCACCCGTGTGCCAAGACGCACCCGAGACCTGATCAGAACTCGCCGCTCTAGATGTTGTTCAATGTGATTGATGCCGACTAGGAAAAATGCAAAGGGGTTTTTCTCCACCTCAAAGACACCACGTCGGTTGTGCTTTCAGTTCGCGTACCCATTCTCCTCAGCTCATCAAAAGCGGTGCAGGGAGCATGGAAGAAAGACAGTGTATCTCGAGTTTGATGTGCCCCTCACCCCCGACGACGGCGTCAGCCAAGTCACGGCAGGCAGCATACAATCCATCGACACAGAATGTAAGATTCCTACAGTATCATAGCTGGGTCACCCTGCGACGTCAGCGTAGCACCTCAGGCCAGTCCCATACAAAAAAAAGGAAATACAGACCATCATGACAAAAGTATCCCAACCACAAATTAATCCAAGCATGTGTCATTGACGAACTTGAATCTCTTGCGACACGGCCCGACGTTTACATTTTTGTTCCTACTGATCCCAGCACGTTCAAAGGCCACCCGTCAATCACCCGAACGATTCCCCAACGTTGTCGCAATCCCGCATCACGTAGACCGGATTTGACGGGTTGAACCTGGTGAACGACGCATGACTCCACTCCTACCACAGCAAGTAGTATTTATTCATCGCCGCGATGATCGTGATGGGAACGATCGGGTGTGGTTCAGTCCAGATGAATGGCGGACTCGACAACGCTCCGGTGCCTGTCAGCTTGCTTGGATAGCAAGGTCATTAGTCGTATCACAGAGAACACCCACTGGAATGTCGTTCGTGTCTTGCAATCACACCCCTCCAAATGCTCACCTTCGTTGTAGTCACCACCCACTGGCACAGCCAATGGTCAGTTGTTGCGCCGTACAGGTATCGGGTGCAATCGTGATGACGCGTCACAATCGCCATTGGACCTTGTTCATATAGTTCCCCCATATCCTTGACCGTG
>JBBPTC010000410.1:0-18742 GCA_038093955.1 Boletus albobrunnescens
TCCAGGTCTGTATATCTTGTTACACATCTTGAATATCATTATGGTTACTTACTGTGGACTCCAGAGTCGCCCTGAGTTGATCCAGCTAGTGGCTAGTCCGCTTTACCCAAGTTTCCTACCTCAAACAATTCCACCATTGCTGATGTTATCAAAACAGAATCAAAGAAGGACGACCTTTACCTCTCTTTTCTTTAGTCCATCAATACTCATATCCCCACTCCCTTTTATTCCCATCTCTCCAACTGGCAACTTCATGATGGACTTCTCCTTTACCAGAACTGTGTTTACATCCCTCCCACCAAGAGCCTTCGTCGTTGCATCATTGCTCACAACCATGACCATCCCTCTGCTGGCCATCCTGGCTTCTTGAAAATGCATCAGCTTGTCTCTGCTGACTACTGGTGGCTTGGCCTTGTGTCCAACATCTGTTCCTTTGTCTCTGGCTATGCTGTTTGCCAGCAAAACAAAGCAAACACTTATCCAACCTCGCCCTCTCTTCACCCGATTTCCTCCTCCGCTACTCATTCCTTCCAGCAGATCTCTTGCGATCTTATCATGGATCTCCCTCCCTCTGCTAGCTTTGACTCTCTTTTGGTTGTGGTCAACCAAGGACTTATTAAGGGGGTGATTCTCTGCCCTACCAAGAAAACCTGTATAGCAGAAAGAGTAGCATCACTATTTTTCATGAAAGTCTACTCGTGATTTGGGCTCTACGACAAAATCATCTCGGATAGAGGCTCCCAATTTGCTTTCACCCTTGCCAAAGAGCTAGGGAAAATCCTTAGATATGATCTCTCCCTTTCCACCACATATCACCTACAAACTGATGGCAAAACAAAATGGGTCAATTAGGAAATTGAAATCTATCTGCATATCTACTGCAGAAACAACCCCACTGCATGGTCTGAATCTATTACCCACACAGAATTCGCCCACACCACCCTCACTCCATCACCAGCAAATCCCTGTTCTTCCTGATGTCATTGCCTTCTCCAATTTCCCTGCCATCGAAGAACAGTTGAAATCACTTACTGCTGCTTGAAACGAAGCCCTTGCTGCCCATGAACTTGCTAGGCAAGTCATGACCTCTTGTTCTCGAAAACCTTTTTTCCCATTCCAGAAAGGTGATAAAGTGTGGCTAGAAGCCCGAAACCTGAAGTGCCACATCGTTCATCCTAAATTAGCTCTGAAGCAAGAAGGACCCTTCACCATCACAAAAGTCTTATTGCCCATCACTTATCAACTCTGACTTCCACAGACATGGAAAATTCACCCCATGTTCTATGCTTCCCTCTTATCGCCCTATCATGAAAACACCATCCATGGGAAAAACTTCCCTGTGCCACCTCCTGACTTGATTAATGGTGAAGAAGGATATGAAATTGAGTGGATATTATGCCACTGCGGAACTCTGTCTTCCCACTTCTTCCTGATTCAATGGAAAGGATATTCGGCTGAAGAAGACTCCTGGGTTCCTGAACAGAATCTTAAAAATGCAAAGTCTGCCCTAGAAGAATATAAAAAGGTCTACCCATCCGCCTTCTCTTCCCCATTCTCCTCCTCTCAAACCTTCAAGAATAGAAACTGTTACTGAAAAGAATGTCATCCATGTCAAATCTCTATGAATCATCCTTTCTTTCTACTAACTCTACTTTAATTACTGAATCTTCTGTTACCATAGAAACTCCTTTGCCTCCTAGCAGAACTACTCTCTCTGCTGAAGAAGACCTCCCCCCTGTCTCCCTGGCCACAATATCATCTCCACAAATATTTGTCCATGCTCCTGCCATTCCTGTTGTCTTAGTAGATGTCCCACTCTTTGCTTATCGTCTGGTTGATGATTTCCCAGACAACAATCAAGTCTACTATCTCCATTCCTATTTTAGGGACTCATGCCTTGCAGTCCCCATCAATGCCCATCTTGACATGGGACCTCCTCTTTTTGCTGTCTACTCAGCAGCTCACCAAATCAGCCAGTTGGAGCTCATCACCAACCACTACTCCTCCAATGCACAATTTGAATTCCTGAAAAATGTCATCCAGGATGTTATTCATCAGTTAAATGACTCAATAAATATCCTCTCCCACCAGATGGGATTCTTCAACTTCCTCGAAGATCTTAATTGCTACCTTAGAGAGCTCTCTGAACAAGACTCTGTTTGTCCCTCTCTCCTCCCCATATGCCCTAACTATTCCTTCTACCCTATCCACATTGTCATCCGCCTTAGAACCCACAGAACTTGCTTACGCTAAATAGGTTGACCATTTCTGGACCAGAGGAGATGGAAACATAGCACTTCCATCTAGTCATTCTCAATTCTCCAAAGCATGTCACCACTGTCACCAGTTGGGTCACTTCCAACGTGACTGCCTGTTACACATGGCCTGGATAAGGACGAGCACAGCCTAGGATAGTCAAAGGTCGAGGTCAGGAGTGACGTCGTGCAGTAATGTCATAAGTTGGTCAGGGTCAGGAGTGACATCGTGTAGTAATGTCACGAGTTGAGCAAGAGAGAACAGTGGAGTGCCATTCATACAAGTAAGCATTGAGTCAATAGTCTCAATGACGACTAGATCAAGAACACCACTCGAAGTGTGGTGAAGACTTGTAACGGAGAAGGTGAGACTTCGAAAGGAAAAGGGATGTTATTAGACTCGGACTAGGTTACAAGATGTACACCTAGGAGATTGAAGCTAAAGTACTACAGCACGATTTGCAGGGTTTATATAGATTTATATAGATATTGCCAATGCACACGGACCAAGATAGAAAAGGGAATTCCACAGGAAGAAGTCTGAATAAGCGACTGCGGAATGGAAGATCATGGAATGACGTAGAACAATGTTATACATGTGATCGAAGATAAGAAGATAAGAGACTCAGGACTTAGCGGGTGGCACAGCTAAGTGGCGCAGAATAGTCCGAGATGAGTAAGGGTTAGCATAGCTAGTTGGCGAGGACTAGTTGAGACAAGAGAAAAGAATAAATTGTAACACTGCCACTTCCACTGCTGCCCCCTATGTCTTTGATTCACACCGGGCAATTCTCAGGCCACCTGCCCTTTCAAAAGGAGATCCCCTCCTATCATCCCAACCTCTTCTGCCACATCATCCTCATCTTGTCATACCCAATCCTCTCGGGTATCCTCCTCGTCTTCTGATCATGGCACCAGAACTGTTAACTTCGTGGAACCTGTTCTGGTTCCCCCTCCATCTTGACCTTGTACAAGATGTACTCTTTATTATCCTGTTCCGCATCCCTCTTCTCCACCGAGGTCCCCCTTGCCTTCTGATTACAACGATGAATATGACTCTACAGCCTGGGCCAACATCACTTGCTCTCTAGAGGGAGCATATTTAGATCTCTAAAGAGTAGTTTCAACAGGAGTTTGGAACATAACAGGGGGGTAATGTTACAATTTCTTCTTTTCTTTTGAATAGTTCTTGCCAACTACCCATGCTAACCATGTCTCATCTCGGACTATCCTGCGCCACCTAGCTGTGCCACTCGCTAAATCCTGAATCCTTTATCTTGTTATCTCAGATCACATGTACAATATTATTCTTCGTCGTTTTACAACCTTCCATTCCGCAGTCGCTTATTTAGACTTCTTACTGTGGAATTCCCTTTCTCGTCCTGGTCCATGCATGTTGGCACCCTTATATAAACCCTCACGATCGCACTGTAATTCTCCAGCTTCAATCACCTAGGTCTACTCCTATAACCTAGTCTCTGGAATATCATTTGCTTTCTTATAAGTTCCTTCCTTGTTATAAGTCTTCACCATACTTCAAGCAGTGTTCTTGAACTAGTTGTTGTTGGGACTCTTGATCCAATACTTCTTCTTCTTGTCCTCATCCTATCTCATATCCCAAGATAGTCCTCATATGACTTATATGAGTCATCCCAGTCACCACTCATAATCCAAGCCCTTTCTGTGTGCTCTCATCACCTATACGAAGCACTTCCCTATCTAGTTCGTCATCTTTGAGTATGAGCTCTCCTTGTTCTTCAACCCATCTAGGCTACACTCATCCTTATCCAGGCCAAGCGTAATATCTTTACTGCACTTTGAGTGGCATTTTTAGATTAGTCCTGATTGGAACTATTGATCCAATGCTTCTTTCTAGTCCTCATCTTATCTCATAATCTAAGATAATCCTTGTACAACTTGTCATCCTCCAGCATGAGTTATCCTTAGAATGAAAATGAAGCAGTGGTAGAAATTGGCAAAGCCAAGGAAGGATCTGTCATCCTTGACTTTTTCAGGCATTGGCCATTTTGCAATACTATCAAGTTTAACAGGATCCATGGCTATATCACCAGGATGGATGATCATACCAAGATATTCAACTTCCTTGATGGTAAAATTACACATGGATAGCTTCAAGTATAGGTCAAGTTCTTGGTTTAAAGAAAAGATAAGGAGATTGTCCATGTAATGAGCCATCCTTCAGTGATCAAGTCTCTAAACAAATCATTTATGAAATGTTGAAATATGATAGGAGATTTGATTAATCTGAAGAACATAACCATTGGTTTGATTTGACCATGATATATAATAAAAGTGGCTTTCCATTGGTGTCCATATTTGATTCAGACATTGTTGTAGCTCTATTGAACATTAAATGTGGTAAGGACCTTTTGAGTTTGTCAACAAGGTTAGAGATCAGAGAAAGGGTATGTTTATTTAGATACTGATAGTCTTCACAGGGTCAGAGACCACTGTTTTTTTTTTGACAAAGAAAAAAGGGGAGAATTGGGGAGAATTGGAAGAATGGATCTTTCTAGAGGCAAGGTTTTTATTGATGAAGGAAGGCATTCATCACCTTCTTCTCTTCAGGAGTGAGGGAGTAGATTTTCCTGATCTTTGATTTGAAAGATTTGTCAAGGTTAATCTTGTAATCATAAGGGTAAAAGGGTGGAATATGATCAGTAGCTTTCTTCAAAAAGATGAAAGCATACTTTTGGTATTCTGGGGGAAGGGTGGATTCCTTCTTGTCTTTGTCAGCCACTCTGGCTAGTTCCATGGCAGAGGTAAGCTTGGAAACAACAGGAAACTCAAGAGGGGTATAGTAAGAACTGAATTATACAATCCAGTAGCAAGTGTAAATGTTGTGGGCCCATTGGATATATTTGTTTTCAGACTTATGTCCAATAAACTCTTCAAGATGATCAGTGGCAGCCCTGATCATAGTACAGTAATTCAAGAACACTACTCAAAGTTTAGTGAAGACTTATAATAAGGATAAGCTTTTGAGTAAGCAATAGGATTCCAGGATACTAGATTACAAGCAGTAGATTTAGAAGATTGAAGCTGAGAAAAAGTATTGCTAATGTGAGGCTTTAAATACTAGTGTCAATGTGCACAGACCAGGACAAAAAAGGAAATTTCACAGTAAGAGGATCTAAATAAGCAACTGTAGAATGGAATGTCATAGAATAACAAAGAACAATGATGTACACATGATCAGAGATAAGCAATAAGGGTTTTGGAACTTAATGAGTAGCACAGCTAAGTGGTGTGGAATAGTCCAAGATAAAACATACAGTGACCTTAAAAATCCTTTCCATGTTGGCTTTATTTGCAATGTACTTAATATACTGTCTGATAGTGTGGGACTTTCACTTAGCTTTGATAGAGTTAGTACTTACTCTTGGCTACACAATTGCCCCCTAGATCATATGATTTGGTTTACATACCATAGAGATATGACCAATAGCTGTTGTTATTTTGCACTACAAACAAAGATATACACATAAACATCATGTCTGAGTTTGAAAGAATTCTCACACCTTTTTATTTTCATACTCTTTTTACTACTCAATACAATACTATTCTTTTTTATCTTGATGCTGGTCATTCCATTTGCTCTATTGCATCCAGCATAGGTCTTAGCATTGCCACCATATCCAGGCCTCACTCCAAGGAGCATTCTAACCTGCAAAAATCTATTGGAGATTGTCTATCCAAGCTTTCTTCTATCAATATTTGCCATTTGCTTGTCCTTTAAGATCTTAAATAAATTTTCTATTGGGTTAAAAAATTGATAAAGCTTTCAGATTGAATGTTGTACAACTTTCTTCTTGTAGGAAGTATGGACCAATGGGTTTTAAGATATATTTTTTATTTGCTAAGGTCTTTTATAAGTAAATTTCATTGATGGTATAGAGATGATTCACCTTATTAGCCATGCAGAAATAGAATAGTTGTTTGTATTTATGGTATATTGTATATACATTATAAATACTTCCACCATAGTCAACTTTGTTGTTGAAGTTATCACTAGTGTTATGAGGAATGTAAAATGTATATCTGGTGACACTATGGCTATGGGAGTAACAAGAGAAGCAATAGTGTGCTTGACTTGTGTAGAATTAGTCCATTCTCTCAATGTATTATAGGGGCCAGCCTTTGTGACTGATAGTGACCACAGAATCCAAATATGGATTTCAGATCATAATGAACCTGCTTGTATAGAAATCAGCTATTTCTGGAAATTAGAAATAGCCTTTTTGATATTATGTATGATGATCCAAATCCAAACATTATCTACACTAATATTACAATAAAGGATGTCCTTGCACATTCAATGGCATTATAGTGACCTATGTTTAGATGTTAGTGACCCCCTTGACCTCATTAAAACAAGGCTAATACATCCACAATAACTCCCATGAAGCCATTTAGAATATAAAGTATTGAATCAGAATCCCATAAGTGCATGATAAAATATATATATGGCTTGTATTGTAGGTCCTTCAACTTGGAGTCTACCATTATCCAAAATCTTCTTATTATATTCTTTGTCATGTCTAGTATAATATTATATAAATCTTCTATGGCCCATATATCAGTATTATAAGAGAGATTTTTAGACATTCTATGACTTACTGTTTTCCATTCTGTTGTAATAGATATGCCTGGAAAATGTGAGTCCTAATTCATATTGGCTGTTAGCTTCTCATATTAATAAAAGATTCCATATATATTAGCATTTTCTGTTATGTTTGGCTTGGGTAAGGATGAGTGTATAGTCTAGAAGGAACCAAACAACAAGAAAGTCTTTACAATACTTAGTAGAACTAATAAGGATAACTCATGCTGAAAGATGATAAGTTGTTTAAGGATAATTTTGATAAGATATTGAGATAGTACAAGAATAAGAAAGAAGCATTGAATTGATAGTTTCAACAATGACTATTTCAAGAACACCACTCAAAATGTGGTGAAGGCTTATAAGAGGTGAGCATTCAAGAAAGCAATGGAATTTTGGAAAGGTACTAGATTACAAACAGTGACCTAGAAGATTGAAGCTAAAGAATATCATTGTAAATGTGAGGGTTTATATAATGGTGCCAACTGTGCACAGACCAAGATGAGAATGGGAATTTCATAGTGAGAAGTTTGAATAAGAAACTATAGAATGGAAGATAATGGAACAAGAAAGAACAATGTTATATATATGATGAAAAATAAGTGATAAGTGATTCAGAGCTTAGTGGGTTGGCACAGCTAAGCAGCATGAAATAGTCTAAGGTAAGACATGGTAGACATAGCTAGTCAACAAGGACTAGATATAATGTGAAAAAAAAAATCATAATACTTTTCAAAATGTGTTCATCTTTCTCAATAACAGATGCAGATATGTATTCAGCTCCTTGTGGATCTTGATGTCATCTGGCCACTTCTCAAGGATCCAATACTTCTTGAAAGGCATTTTCACCTAGAGAGAGCTTGCATGTTACTTCTAGTATACATATGTCTGACATATTGCCTATTGTTTTATATGCAAACTTAAGTACCTAATGCACTGTTTTTGATTATCTTTGTATTCTCAGTTCCACAGTTTAAAACTCACATCATTAGATAGCTTTGTAACAGATCTTTCTGGATTTTTATCATAGCTAAAGAAGTCCTATTGGCTATTAATATACATGTTTCATATAGTCATTGCTTCTCCTATACTTTACATGGAGTAATACCTACAGTATATATCATTTAGGATTCTTAAATAAAGCCTTGTAAGAGAAAATGCTGAAAGAATCTATGTTTTAGAAAACTATTGGACCTTTTATTTCTTGCTTGATAAAAGAATCTATATTTTGGTGTTGAGGGAGGGTGGTCAAATTCTGTATGGGTAATTGACTTGGACAATGTAGTGGGGTTATTTCTGCAGTAGATACACAGATAAGTTTCAATTTTCTGATTGATCTGTTTGATTTCACCATCAGTCTGAAGGTGATAGGCAATAAAGAGGAAGAGATTATATTCAAGGAGTCTTCCAAGCTCTTTGGTGAAGGCAGAGGCCTCTGTTGAAGATGATCTTGTTATAGAGACAGAATCATGAGTAGACTTTTAGGAAAAAGAGTGATATTACTTCTTCTGCAGTACAAGTTTTCTTTGTGGGGTAGAGAATCACCCCCTTAGTAAGTCCTTGGTTGACCACAACCAAGAGGGAATTGAAGCCAGCAGAGGAAGGAAGGTCAGTGATGAGATCACAAAAGATCTGCTGAAAAGGGTAAGAGGTGAAGAATGAGATGGAATAGAGCAAGGGAGAAGGCAGATGAGTGTTTGCTTTGTTCTGTTGGCAAATGGTACAATCAGAGACAAAGGACTGGACATTGAAGGGGAGGCCAGGCCACCAGAAATCAGCAAAGACAAGCTGGTGAGTTTTCAGGAAGCCAAGGTAACCAGTGGAGGGGTGATCATGGTAGTGAGCAACAATAGAACAACAGAGGCCCTTAGTGGAAGGGATGTAGACATATTTTTGGTAGAGAAGGATACTGTCACAAAGTTGCCAATTGTAAAGTTGGGAACAGAAAGAAGTGGGGAGGTGTCTGTTGATAGACTAAAGGATGAAAAGGTAAAGATCATCCTTCTTTGATTTTGTTTCAATAACATTAGCAATGGTGAAATTAATCATTTTAATAAAGAGGGAAGGGGGAAGGAGGATGGTGCCTAGGTTATCATTGTCAGATGAAGAAAAAAGGTCAGGATGATGAGAGAGAGCATTAGGAGCGGCAAGATCTTTGCTGGGAACATGGGTAATTTTCAGATCAAAATCTGCAAGGTCAAGGAGCTAGTGTGCTTGACAATAGTTCAAGTGGTATATGGAGTGGAAGTAGGTAAGATTTTTATGGTTAGTAAAGACCTGGATAGGAAAAGTGGAGCCTAGAAGATAATGGTGTCACGCTTTAAGAGCATAGAGGATCGCAAGGAGTTCATGATTGTAAATGTTATAGTTTCTCTCTATGGAGAAAAACAATTCAAAGAGATAGGAACAAGGATGCCACTCGCCATTGGCATCAGCTTGAAGGAGAACAGCCTCAGAAGCATATTTTGAGACAGTGGTGATTATGATGAATGGCACAGAGACATCTGGGAAGTGGAGGAGGGGCTGTGCAAGGAAGAGCACTTTGAGATGATCAAAAATGTAATAGAATGGAGTCCAGGCCTAGGCCTGGGATTTCTTGGTGAGCTTAATAAGAGGATATACAGTGGTAGAATAATTGGATATAAAGTGGCAATAGAAATTGGTGAAGCCAAGAAAGGAGTATATGTCCTTGACTTTCTTGGAAATAGACTACTTTGTGATATCATCAAGCTTAATGGGGTCCATGGCAATCTTATCAGGACAGATAATTATACCAGGGTATTCAATTTCCTTAGTGGCAAAGTTACACTTGGATAGCTTCAAGTGCAGGTTGAGTTGTTGCATTCATGAAGAACATGTTTCGTGTACTCTTTATGAGTTGCCTAGTCTGGGGAGAAGATAAGGAGGTTGTCCATGTAGATGACAAGCCATCCTTTAGTGATCATATCTTGGAAAGAGTCATTTATAAATTATTAAAAAATAGTAGGGGAGTTGGTCAAGCCAAAGAACATGACTGTAGATTCAAATAGGCTGCAATGTGTAATGAAGGCAGCTTTCCATTGGTGTCCATCTTTGATTCAGACATTGTTGTAACCCCATCAAATGTTGAACTTGGTGAAAATTTTGGTGTCTTTGAGTTTATTGATGAGGTCAGAAATTAAGGGAAGGGGGTATATTACAATTTATTCTTTTTTTTACTCTTTTCTCTTGTCTTGACTAGTCCTCGCCGACTAGCTATGCTAACCCTTACTCGTCTTGGACTATTCCACGCCACTTAGCCATGCCACCTGCTAAGTCCCGAGTCTCTTATCTTCTTATCTTTGATCACGTGTATAACATTGTTCTTCGTCGTTCCATGACCTTCCATTCTGCAGTCACTTATTCAGACTTCTCCCTGCAGAATTCCCTTTTCCATCTTGATCTGTGCATGTTGGCAATATCTATATAAACCCTGCAATTGCACTGTAGTACCTTAGCTTCGATCTCCTAGGTGTACATCCTGTAATCTAGTTCAAGTCTAATAAACTCCTCCTTTTCTTTCAAAGTCTCACCTCCTCCATTACAAGTCTTCACCGCACTTCGAGCGGTGTTCTTGATCTAGTCGTCGTTGAGACTATTGACTCAATGCTTACTCGTACGAACAGCACTCCACCATTCTCTCTGACTTGACTCACGACATTACTATGCGATGTCACTCTCAACCCCAACCGACTTGTGACATTACTGCACGATGTCACTCTGACCCTGACCAACTCATGACATTACTGCACGACATCATACCTGACCCCGACCTTCGACCAACCTAGGCTACGCTCATCCTTATCCAGGCCAAGTGTAACAAAAGATCGAAGCTATCCAGAAGGCCTACTATCATGTAGTATGCCACCATTTCTTCCTCGCAGAAACACGGTCAACCCGACTGTCCTTTGACACCGATCCCTATTCCATGGTATGTCCGATACCACAACCAAGAGCTTTTGCTCTCTCCCAAACCCTCGAACTCTTTGCCTACCTCTTCTGAAAGTGAAGATTTTCACCTCACATCTCCTACAGACGAGGAAACTGTCCAGACTTTAGCGCACGACCTCTCAGCGTCACTAACCTTACCCAGACCACCAACACCACCGTCTCCATCCTCTATTTCGAGGCAGACATCCCTCACTACAGCACTTCCATATTCAATTACTAGACCACCTACTCCGACCTCTCTTGTCATGTCATCTACCAAACACGCTGATCTCTGCATCGGCTCTCCAGAGGAGTATGATGAAAACCCAAAGAATGTCAAATCCTGGCTAAATGCTGTATGAACCTATCTTTTGACCAACAAGGATATTTACAACACCGATGCAAAGAGAGTCACTTTCACACTCTCCTATATGAAGAAAGGTGCTGCCTATACATGGGCATCTACTTTTCAGGCGGCTGCCTTAGACAACAACTCATTTGGAACTATGACGGACTTTAAGTCCAAATTCCTAGACACCTTTGATCACGCCAGTACAAAGACCGACGCAATAACTTGGCTGGCTACTACTCGGATCAAAGATTGCAAGGTACTCTCTGAGTACATCACTAAATTTAAAAACCAGGTCGTGGTTAGTGGCATCACCAAGGAACTTGTCCTGATCAACTACTTCTCTGCTGGTATTCCCGAAAACCTTATGCGACAAATTTTGGCCATGGAAAACATATCAATAAAGGTCACTGACTGGTATAAGAAGGCCATGGTCTTCAAACAGGGTGCCAACCAATCTGACCTAATCCATGTCATGCACAGAAACCCTTCTGCAACCCCTTGCTTCTTTTTGCACTCCCATGTCAAAGAAAAAAATCCTAACGCAATGGACATCGATGCCGTCCGTCTTCCTAAACCAACAAAAAGGTTGACTGAAGAAGAACGAATCCGGTTCACCAAAGAAGGATGATGCTTCAGATATCGTCAAAAGGGACACTCCTCCTGGGACTGCAAAGTCCAATTCCTGAAACCTTCTTCGCTGAAGAAAACTGAAGAGAGAGTTCAAAAGGTGAAGAAAAATGAAAAGGATCTTTCAGATCTTCCAAAATTGGAGAACTGTGACGACAAAGAGGACACAGTAGGACGTGTCCACTTCAAAAAGGGTTTTTAGAATGGAGGTCTCAATCAATGTGAGTACCCTCCTCTTCCTCCTCTCTTACGTGCACTCCTGTACTTATATCTTTGAAAACCAAGTCTCTCCAGATTCCAATACAAGTAATTGATCCCTCTCACATCATGAAAGTCGTCAATACCTGCGCCCTAGTCGATAGCGGCGCAGACATTTCCTGCATTGAATCCGAAAACACTGACTACCTACCACCTGTCTACCGAAACCGATTTCCATTCGAAATGTTGACCAAACAATAAACAAGAAAGGCCAGATTTGCTTCACCTCTGACCTTTACCTTAACATCAAAGGAATAGCCCAAAAGGTGACCTTCTATGTCATGGACTGCAGAACCGAGAACGTTATCCTCAGACTCCCTTGGCTGAAGAAAGCCAACCCCTCTGCCGACTGGAAATCAAATACCCTTACTATTGACGAGTCTGTGGATGAATCCAAAGGACTCTATCAATCCTATGCATCGAACTCCCTGTCAAACGACACTCTTTTGAATCAACTTCGCCCCCCTCCCTGACACACTATGATCAGAGCAGCTGCTGCTGATCACCTCGAAAAGTTTATCGGACATGAGTCCGAAAACGAATACGTTCAATGGGCCCATGACATCTATACCTGTAACCAAATCGTACGATTCGGTACCTATTTCTCCCCTTTAGGCATCTCTGTTCCAGCCAAACTAACGTCCATTGTCAAAGTAACATCCGCCATGGAGTTAGCCAGAGAAGCTGACAAGAACAAGAAGGAAACCGTCCTTCCTCTTGAATACCAAGAGTATGCTTCCATCTTCTCAAAGGAAGCTACTGACCATGTCCCTCCTTCCCGACCCTATGACCACGAAATCAACCTCGATGAGTCGTTTAAGCCAAAGATCAGGAAGATCTATCCTCTCGCCCCTGAAGAAAAGAAGGTGACAGATGCCTTCATCAATGAAAACCTCGCCTCTGGGAAGATCCATTTTTCCAACTCTCCCCAAGTGTCCCCTTTTTCTTCGTCAAGAAGAAAGATGGCGGTCTTCGCCCCTGCCAAGATTATCGCTATCTCAATGAACATACTATCCGTGATGCTTACCCTCTTCCTTTGATCTCCGACCTTGTCAACAAATTCAAAGATGCGAAAGTCTTCACCAAATTCGACATTCGATGGGGTTACAACAACGTCCACATCAAAGATGGACACCAATGGAAAGCCACTTTCATCATGCATTGTGGCCTCTTCGAACCCACTGTCATGTTCTTCGGTCTCATGAATTCCCCCACTACGTTCCAATGATTTATGAATGATTCGTTCCAAGATATGATTGCCGAAGGATGGCTCGTCATCTACATGGACAACCTTCTCATCTTTTCCCCTGACCAAGCAACCCACAAAGAGCGTACGAAACGCGTTCTTCAAAGGATGCAAGAACTTGACTTACACTTGAAACTCTCCAAGTGTAACTTCGCTACCAAGGAAGTTGAATACCTTGGTATGATCATCCATCCTGGTGA
This sequence comes from Boletus albobrunnescens, assembly GCA_038093955.1. NCBI lineage: Eukaryota > Fungi > Basidiomycota > Agaricomycetes > Boletales > Boletaceae > Boletus > Boletus albobrunnescens. Next base: position 13,511 of record JBBPTC010000410.1, read on the forward strand.
GATCACCATGGACCCTGTTAAGCTTAACGGTATTGCCAAATGGCCTACTCCAGAAAAAGTCAAGGACGTACGTTCCTTCCTTGAATTCGCCAACTTCTATCGCCACTTCATTCCGAACTACTCCACTGTTGCACGCCCTCTTATTGATCTCATCAAGAAATCCCAGGCTTGGGCCTGGACTCCCTCCTGTCAGAGCGCTTTTGATCACCTCAAAGCCCTCTTCCTCGCACAACCCGTCCTTCACTTCCCTGATGTTTCCGCTCCATTTGCCATCACCACTGATGCCTCAAAGTATGCCTCTAGGGCTGTCCTTCTTCAAACCAATGCCAATGGCGAGTAGCATCCCTGCTCTTATCTCTCTGAATTGTTTTCTCCCGCAGAGAGAAATTACGACATCTATGATCACGAACTCCTCATGATTCTCCGTGCCCTCAAAGCATGGCACCATTATCTCCTTGGCTCTGCTTTCCCCATCCAGGTCTTTACTGACCACATAAATTTGACTTACTTCCATTCTGCCTAGCACCTGAACCATCGTTAGGCTCACTGGCTCTTAGATCTTGCAGATTTTGATCTCAAGATCACTCATGTCCCTGGCAAAGACCTTGCAGCCCCCGATGCTCTTTCTTGTCGACCTGACCTCCTTCCTGCCTCCAACGACAATAACCAAGGAACCATTCTTCTTCCCCCCTCTCTCTTCGTCAACATGATTGACTCTACTATCTCAAGCATCATTGAAGACGAATCAAAGAAAGACAACCTCTACCTATCCGTCCTTCAGTCCCTTGATAAGGGCCTCTCCACTCCTTTCTGCTCCCATCTCTCTGACTGGCAACTTTGTGATGGCATTCTCCTCTACAAGAACTGAGTCTACATCCCTCCCACTAAGGGTCTCCACTGTTCCATCGTCTCGTGTTGCCATGATCATCCTTCCGCTGGTCACCCCGGCTTCTTGAAAACTCGTCAGCTCGTCGCCACTGATTACTGGTGGCCGGGCCTCACCACTCATGTTCGTTCCTTTGTATCTGGCTGTGCTGTTTGCCAGCACAACAAAGTGAACACCCACCCAATGTTGCCCCCACTCCTCCCTATTTCCTCGACCACCTCTCGACCTTTCCAGCAGATCTCCTGCGATCTTATCACCAACCTTCCCCCATCTGCTGGCTTCAATTCTTTGCCCAACTAAGAAAACCTGTACTGCCGAAGGAGTAACCTCACTCTTTTTCATGAAAGTCTACTTGCACTTCGGTCTTTATGACAAAATCATCTCAGACAGAGGCCCACAATTCGCCTCTACCTTTGCAAAAGAACTCGGGAGGATCCTCGGCTATGATCTCTCCCTCTCTATGGCTTACCATCTCCAGACCGATGGCGAAACTGAACGGGTGAATCAGGAAATCAAAACGTATCTGCGCATCTACTGTGGAAACAACCCCACCGCATGGTCCAAATTGATTACCCATGCAAAATTTGCCCACAATCACCACCCTCACTCCATCACTGGCAAATCCCCATTCTTCTTGATGATGGGATATGAACCCCGCGCTCTTCCCAACATCATTGCCTCGTCAAACCTTCCTGCTGTCGAGGAATGAATAATCACTCTCACTGCCACCAGAAATGAAGCCCTCGCTGCGCACAAGCTTGCTAGACAAGTCATGGCCTCTCATTCCTGAAAACCATTCTCCCCTTTCCAGAAAGGCGATAAGGTGTGGCTAGAAGCCCGCAACCTGAAACGCCACATCATCCATCCGGAACTCACCCCAAAATGCGAAGGACCTTTTACCATCACGAAGGTCTTATTGCCCATTACTTACCAACTCCAACTCCCACAGACATGGAAAATCCACCCCGTGTTCCATGCTTCCCTCCTATCACCCTATCGCGAAACCACCGTCCATGGGAAGAACTTCCCTGCGTCACCTCCTGACCTGGTTGATGGCGAAGAAGAATACGAAATTGAATGGATATTATGCCACCGCGGAACTCCGTCTTTCTGCTATTATCTGATCCAATGGAAAAGAAGAATACAAAATTGAATGGATATTACGCCACCACAGAACTCTGTCTTCCTGCTATTACCTGATCCAATGGAAAGAATACTCGGCCAAAGAAGACTCCTGGGTTCCTGAGCAGAATCTGAAAAATGCACAGTCCACTCTAACTGAATATAAAAAACTTCACTCCTCTGCCTTTCCTTCCTTGCCCCCTTCCTCTCGAACAACCACCAACAAGAACAAAAACTGTCGATAAATAACAATGTCTTCAATGTCCAACCTCTACGAATTGTCTTTTCTTTCTACTGAATCTTCTATTTCTATTACTGAACTGTCCATTACCATAGACACCCCTCCGCCTCCTAGCAGAACTACTCTCGTTGCCGATGAAAACCTCCTCCCTACTGCCCAGGCCTCTCAAGTATTTGTTCATGCTTCCGCCGTTCCAGTTGTATCTGTGTACGTCCCGCTCTTTGCCCATCGACTGGTTGATGACTTCCTAGACGACAACCAGATCTACTGCCTCCATTCTTACTTTAGGAACTCACGCCTCGCAGTTCCTATCAATGCCCATCTCAACATGAGATCCCCCCTTCTCACCGTCTACACGGCAGCTCACCAAGTTGGCTGGCTAGAACTCCTAGCTAATCACTACTCCTCCGACCCACGACTCGACTTCCTAAAATCCATTCTCAGAGATGTCATAAAGCAGCTAAACGACTCTATAAACATGCTGTCACCATTGCCATCGTCTAGATCACTTTCAACGTGACTGTCATTTCTATTGCTGCCCTCTTTGCCTCCGATTTGCACCAGGTCATTCGTAAGCTGCTTGTCCTTTGAAGAGAAGGTCTACCCCTGCCACTCCAACCTCTCCGACCCCATCCTCCTTGTCTCGTCATACTCAATCATTTCGGGTATCTTCCTCGTCTTCTGGTCATGGTACCAGATCTGTGAACTTCGTGGAACCCATCCTGGTTCCTCCTCTGTCCCGACCTTGTACATGACGCACACCTCATCATCCTGTTCCCCATCCTCTATCTCTGCCAAGGTCTCCCTCGCCCCCTGACTATAACAAATATAACTCAACTGCCTGGGCCAACATTACTGGATCTTTGGGGGGAGCCTATTTAGATTTGTAAAGAGTAGTTCCAACAGGGGTTTGGAACATAACGGAAGGGTAATGTTATAATTTATTCTTTTCTTTACTCTTTTCTCTTGTCTTGACTAGTCCTCACCAACTAGCTATGCTAACCCTTACTCGTCTCAGACTATTCCACGCCACTTAGCTGTGCCACCCGCTAAGTCCTGAGTCTCTTATCTTCTTATCTTTGATCACGTGTATAATGTTGTTCTTCGTCGTTCCACGACCTTCCATTCCGCAGTCACTTATTCAGACTTCTCCCTGTGGAATTCCCTTTTCCATCTTGGTCCATGCATGTTGGCAATATCTATATAAACCCTGCAATTGTGCTATAGTACCTTAGCTTTGATCTCCTAGGTGTACATCCTGTAACCTAGTTCAAGTCTAATAAACTCCTCCTTTTCTTTCGAAGTCTCACCTCCTCCGTTACAAGTCTTCAGTGCACTTCGAGCGGTGTTCTTGATCTAGTCGTCATTGAGACTATTGACTCAACGCTTACTCATATGAACGGCACTCCACTGTTCTCTCTGACTCGACTCGCGACATTACTGTGCGATGTTACTCTCGACCCTAACCGACTCGTAACATTACTGCACGATGTCACTCCTGACCCTGACCAACTCGTGACATTACTGCATGATGTCACTCTGACCCTGACCAACTCGTGATATTACTGCACGACATCATACCTGACCCCGACCTTTGACCGACCTAGGCTACGCTCGTCCTTACCCAGGCCAAGCGTAACAGGGTAAGCATTGCAGATAGTATATTCATTCAGATAGTGGTAGTCTTGGCAAGAGCAGAGACCACCAGCTTTCTTTTTGATGAAGAAGAAGGACAATGCTTGAAGAGAGTTGGAAGGATGGATCTTTCCATAGGCAAGGTTTTCATTGATGAAAGCATCTGTTGCTTTCTTCTCTTCAGAGGTGAGAGGATAGATCTTTCCAATCTTTGGCTTAAAGGATTCATCAAGATTGATCTCATGATTATACAGATGAGATGGTGGTACATGATCAGTAGCTTCCTTTGAGAAGATGAAAGCATACTCTTGATATTTAGAGGGAAGGATTGTTTCCTTCTTGTCTTTATCTGCTACTCTGGCTAATTCCATGGTGGAGGTATGCTTGGCAACAACAGGGGATCTGAGAGGGGCAAATCAAGAACTGAATTGTATAATTTGGTGACAGATGTAAACATTGTGGGCCCTTTGAATATATTCATTTTCAGATTTGTGTCCAATAAACTCTATGAGGCAATCAGCAGCAGCAGCTCTGATCATAATATGTTGAGAAGGGGGGTAACATTGGTTGAGGAGGGTTTCATTGGAGTAAGCATTGGAAGTATATGATTGATAAAGTTCTTTGGATTTGTCTGTGAACTGGTTCCACAATCCATGACATAGAAGGTCACCTTTTGGGCTATTCCTTCAATGTTAAGGTAAAGGTCAGAGGTGAAGTGGATCTGGCATTTCTTGTTGATTGTCTGATTAACATTTCACATAGAGATTGATTTGGATAAATGAGTGGTGGGTAGATGATGTTTTCAGATGAACCAAAGTCAATGCAGGAGATATCAATGCCACTATCAACTAGGGTATGGGTGTTGACAACTTTCATGACATGTGAAGGATCAATGACTTGTATTGGAATTTGGAGAGATTTTGACTTTGAAGATACAAGTACAGGAGCATATGTTAAAGATAGAGAGGTGGGTACTTGTATTAGTAGAGACCTCCATTTCAAAAATCCTCTTTGAATTGGACACATTCTATTGTGTTATTTTCATTCTCACAGTCCTTCAACTTTGGAAGGTCTTCATTGTTCTCAACTTTCTTCACCTGTTTGTCCATTTTCTTTGGTCTAGAGGTGAACTTTGCAGTACAATTTGGAGACAAGTGTCCTTTTCATTGACATTTGAACCAATGGTTTTTTGCAATACAGTGTTGCCTTTCTTCAGGAGTTAGCTTCTTTTGGAAGTGGATGGTGTCAACATCCATAGCATTTGGGTCTTTAGGGGATGTCATAGAGAGCAGGTACTTGGTCAAGGAGGAGGGAGTAAAGTTAGTGTTTCTATACATGACACAAACAA
>JBBPTC010000416.1:0-18577 GCA_038093955.1 Boletus albobrunnescens
ACTGCTCCTGTATTTTTATCCAGTGCACAAAGTATGTCAATGAATATCCCTGTTCAACTTTGTGCACCAGGAACAAAAACAAAAATTGTCAACATCCAAGCCTTTATAGACAGTGGAGCAACTGGATGTTTTATCGACTGGGCACTAGTGGAAGCATACAAACTGCTGACCTCCAGATTGAAGAAATCCCTAAAACCACCAATGCCGATGGGGCTGCAAATCACAATGGCCTAATAAGGAAAAAGACCTCTCTCTTTATAACAATAGGAGAAAGAAAGGAATTATGAGACTTTCTCAAGATTAATTGTGGAAAAGATGACATCATCTTAGGATTACCCTGGCTTTGAGAAGCAAACCCCACTATAGATTGGTCAACTAGAAAAATTCAAATCCCCGACCACTCAATAGAACAAGAAAAACGACTGAAGGAAGCATATATCCATACTTTCCTTAACAAATGCCAAGTTTCCAAGTTGAAAAGAAAAAGCAACCACTGGTGGAGACAATGTATAGACCAGAAACACTACCAATCCACAATGGAAGTGTGAATCAGGAAAACCACCATTTCCATGACAATCGCACAGGATACTCAAAAATGAGAAGTGGTAGTCTCACCAGAATACTAGGAATTCATGGATGTCTTCACAAAGAAAGAGGGAGGGCCTCTCCCTCCAACCAGACAATTTGACCATGGAATAGACCTCAACTCAGAATTTACTCCAAAAGTGGCAAAGGCATATTCCCTAAACCCAAGAGAGCAAGAAGCTTGCAAAGTCTTTATAAAGAAACACCTAGCCATAGGATAAATTACCCCATCAAACTCACCCCAAACCTCACCATTCTTTTTTGTCCCAAAGAAAGATGGGTCTCTCCAACCTTGTCAAGATTATCGGTACCTCAACAAACACATCATTAAGAATGCCTACCCTCTTCCTCTCATCTCTGATCTTATGAATCAATTAAAAGGCGCAAAGTACTTCACCAAACTTGACATCAGATGGGGATATAATAACATCTGAATCAAGAAAAAGGACCTATGAAAAGCTGCATTCATCACTCCCTTTGGCCTCTTTCAACCAACAGTTATGTTCTTTAGGATGTGCAATTTCCCAGCAACCTTCCAGGCCTTTATGGACTGGATCTTCCAATGGGCAAAAAATGAAGGGTGGATCCTCATCTACATGGATGACCTCCTCATCCATGCCACCACCCTCTTGCAACTTCGCAAACAAACTAAACATGTCCTCCAATGCCTTAGAAAGAACCACTTAGAAGTCAAACTAGAGAAATGCCACTTCAATGTAGAGAAGGTGGAATTCCTAGGAATGATAGTCCATCACAGACTCATCAAAATGGACCTGGTAAAACTAAAAGCCATCCACGACTGGGAAGCCCCAAAAACCATAAAAGGAATCTGATCCTTTATTGGCTTTTGTAATTTTTATAGGAAATTCATTCCAAACTTCTTCCAACATGCCCGACCTATCTTAGACCTCACCAAAACTAATACCCCCTGGAACTAGGAAACTGACCAGGACTCTGCCTTCCAATATCTCAAAAAGACATTCTGCTCTCAACCGATCCTTCGCATGTCCAACACCTCCCATCCTTTTCATGTCATGACAGACATCTCCCTCACGGCTTCAGGGGCCATCTTAATGCAAAAGGATGTCAATAGGGACCTACATCCTTGTGCTTACTACTCCAGAACCTTCTCCCCTGCAGAAAAAAACTACAACATCTACAATAGGGAGCTACTTGTGGTTATTCGTGCCTTAGGGAAATGGAGACATTACCTCACCAGAACTGAGCATCCGGTCACCATCCTCATGGATCACAAAAACCTTACCTATTTCAAAGGTCCACAGAAACTCTCCCACCAACAGGCCAGATGGCTCCTTACCCTCCAAGATTATGATTTGATTTTTCAACATCTTCCTGGCATCCAAATGGGTCCTGCCAATGCCCTATCCTGCATTGATACACCTGACATCACTGATGACAATGAAGATGTCGTCCTCTTATCAAATACCTTCATTTGAAAGCTGGATCTTTATTACGATTTATTCTTTTCTTTACTCTTTTCTTTTGTCTTGACTAGTCCTCGCTGACTAGCTATGCTAACCTTTACTCGTCTCAGACTATTCCATGTCACTTAGCCATGCCACCTGCTAAGTCCCGATCTCTTATCTTCTTATCTTTGATCACATGTATAATATTGTTCTACGTCATTCTACGACCTTCCATTCCACAGTCGCTTATTCAGACTTCTCCCTGTGGAATTCCCTTTTCCATCCTGGTCCATGCATGTTGGCATTATCTATATAAACCCTGCAATTGCGCCATAGTACTTTAGCTTTGATCTCCTAGATGTATATCCTGTAACCTAGTCTGAGTCTAATAAACTCCTCCTCTTTTCCTTTCGAAGTCTCACCTCCTCCATTACAAGTCTTCACCACACTTTGAGTGGTGTTCTTGATCTGGTCGTCATTGAGACTATTGACTCAATGCTTACTCGTATGAACGGCACTCCACCGTTCTCTCTTGCTTGACTTGTGACATTATTGCACAACGTCCTTTGACCTGTGATATCACCGCAGCATCATCTTCTGTTCAGACTCATGATACTACCATGATGTCTCTTCCAGTCTGACCTACGATATCACTGTAGTGTCACTCCTCGACCTTCAACTATCCTAGGCTACGCTTGTCCTTATCCAGGCCAAGTGTAACAAAAGATTGAAGCTCTCCAGAAGGCCTACTATCACGTAGTATGCCACCATTTCTTCCTCGAACAGACGCGGTTGACCCAACTGTCCCTTGACCCCCATCCCTATCCCATGGTATGCTCAATACTACAACCAAGAGCCTTCGCTCTCTCCTGAACTCTCGAACTCTTCGCCCACCTCTTCTGAAAGCAAAGACCTTCATCTCACCTCTCCTACAGATGAGGAAACTGTCCAGATGTTAGCGCACGACCTCTCGGGGTCACTAACTTTATCCAGACCACTGACACCACCATCTCCACCCTCTATTTCAAGGCAGACCTCTCTCGCTACAGCACTCCCATATCCAATCACCAGACCACCTACTGTTGAAAGCAGGTTGTATCACAGAGAACTGCCTGTTACTCACGGAGGAACACCGGTAGATGTTATTGAGGTTGTTGGTTCCAGAGATGGACTTGGTAAGGGTTCTTGAGATGCTGATTGAGACGTCACAATGGTCAAAGTAGTAGAACAAGATGAATTAGAACTCAGATAAGCTGAGTTCAAACCTATATAGTGTACAGGTATGGTGGGAACCATTTACTACATATAGTAACCTACACTATGTACTACTTTTGTAGTCGGTTGAGAGCTACACTAAGGTGCTTGTCCAACACCTACTCCGACCCCTCTCATCATATTGTCAACTAAACACGCCGAACTTCGCATCAGCTCTCCAGAGGAGTATGACAGAAACCCAAAGAACACCAAATCCTAGCTGAATGCTGTATGCACCTATCTCCTGACCAACGAGGATGTTTACAACACCAATGCAAAGAGAGTTGCCTTCGCACTCTTATATATGAAGAAAGGTGCCGCCTATACTTGGGCATCTACTTTTCAGGCAGCCGTCTTAGACAACAACTCGTTCAGAACCATGTCAGACTTTAAGTCCAAATTTCTAGACACCTTTGACCATGCCAGCATCAAAATGGACACAATCACCTGGCTGGCGACTACCAGAATTAAAGATTGCAAGGTACTCTCTGAGTACATAACTGAATTTAAAAACCAGGTCGCGGTTAGTGGCATCACTAAGAAACTTGTCCTTATCAACTACTTCTCCACTGGCATTCCCGAAAACCTTATGCGACAAATTTTGGCCATGGAAACCATACCAACAAAAGTCACTGACTGGTACAAGAAGGCCATGGTCTTCAAACAAGGTGCCAACCAATCTGACCTGATCTGTGCAATACACAGGAACTCCTCTTCGACTCCTCATTTCTTTTCACACACTCACGCCAAAGAAAAAGACTGGAGAACTGTGATGATGAAGAGGACACAGTAGGGTGTGTCCACTTCAAAAAGGGTTTTTAAAATGGAGGCCTCAGTCAACGCGAGTACCCTCCTCTTCCTCTTCTCTTACATGCGCTCCTGTACTTGTATTATCAAAAACCAAGTCTTTTCAAATTCCAATACAAGTTATTGACCCCTTGCACGTTATGAAAGTCGTCGACACCCACATCCTAGTCAATAGTGGCACTGACATTTATCGACTTTGGATTTGTCCAAAAACACTGTCTACTCACCACTCATTTACCAAAACCAATTTCCATCTGAAACATCGACCAAACGATAAACAAGAAAGGCCAGATTCGTTTCACTTCTGACCTTTACCTTAACATTGAAGGAATAGCCCAAAAGGTGACCTTCTAGGTCATGGATTGCAGAACTGAGAACATCATTCTCAGACTTCCCTGGCTGAAGAAAGCCAACCCCTCTGTCGACTGGAAATCCAACACCCTTACCATTGATGAGTCTGCTGACAAATCCAAAGGACTCTATCAATCTTACGCCTCAAATGCCCTCTCAAACGACACTCTTTTAAATCAACGTCGCCCCCCTCCTTGACACACCATGATCAGAGCAGCTGCTGCTGATCATCTCGAAAAGTTTATCAGACATGAGTTCAAAAATGAATATGTTCAATGGGCCTGCGACGTTTACACCTGTAACCGGATTGTACGATTCAGCACCTATTTCTCTCCTTTAGGTGTCTCTGTTCCAGCCAAACTAACTTCCATTGCCAAAGTGACATCAGCCATGGAGTTAGCCAGAGAAGCTGACAAGAACAAGAAGGAAACTGTCCTTCCCTCTGAATATCAAGAGTACGCTTTTGTCTTCTCAAAGAAAGCTACCGATCATATCCCACCTTCCCGACCCTATGACCATGAGATCAACCTCGATGAGTTGTTCAAGCCAAAGATCGGGAAAATCTATCCTCTTGCCCCCAAAGAAAAGAAGGCGATGGATGCCTTCATTGACAAAAACCTTGCCTTTGGGAAGATCTGTCCTTCCAATTCTTCCCAAGCATCTCCCTTTTTTTTTGTCAAAAAGAAAGATGGCAGTCTTTGTCCCTGTCAAGACTACTGCTATCTCAACAAACACACCGTTTGCAACGCTTATCCCCTTCCTCTCATCTCCAACCTCGTCGACAAACTCAAAGATACAAAAGTCTTTACCAAATTCAATGTTCGATGGGGTTACAACAACGTCCGCATCAAAGATGGACACCAATGAAAAGCTGCTTTCATCACACATCGTGGCCTCTTCAAATCCACTGTCATGTTCTTTGGTCTCACGAACTCTCCTGCCACGTTCCAACGATTCATGAATGATTCATTCCAAGACATGATCGCCGAAGGATGGCTCATCATTTACATGGATGACCTCCTTATCTTTTCCCCTGATCAGGCAACCCACAAAGAGTGCACAAAGCACGTTCTTCAATGGATGCAAGAACTTGACTTTCACTTAAAACTCTCTAAGTGTAACTTTGCTACCAAGGAAGTTGAATACCTTGGTATGATCATCCGTCCTGGTGAGATCGCCATGGACCCTGTAAAACTTGATGGTATCGCCAAGTGGCCTACTCCAGAGAAAGTCAAGGATGTACGCTCCTTCCTTAGCTTTGCCAATTTCTATCGCCACTTCATCCCAAACTACTCCACCATCACACACCCCCTAATAGATCTCACTAAGAAATCCCAGGCCCATGCCTGGACTCCCTCTTGTCAGAGTGCTTTTGATCATCTCAAAGCTCTCTTCCTCGCACAACTCGTCCTTCATTTCCCTGATATCTCTGCTCCATTCACCATCACTACTGACACTTCCAAATATGCTTCCAGAGCTGTCTTGCTCCAAACCAATGCAAATGGCGAGTGGCATCCCTGTTCCTATCTCTCTGAATCGTTTTCCCCCACAGAAAGAAACTACGACATCTATGATTGTGAACTCCTCACGATTCTCCACGCCCTCAAAGTGTGGCGCCATTATCTCCTTGGCTCCGCTTTCTCTGTCCAGGTCTTTACTGACCATAAAAATTTGACTTACTTCCGTTCTGCCCAGCACCTGAACCACCATCAGGCCCACTGGCTCCTGGATCTTGCCGATTTCAATCTCAAGATCACCCATGTTCCTGGCAAAGATCTTGCCACCCCCGACGCTCTTTCTCGCCGCCCAGATCTCCTCCCTTTGTCTGATGACAATAACCAAGGAACTGTCCTTCTTACCCTCTCTCTCTTTGTCAATATGATCAACTCCACTATTTCTAGTGTCATTGAAGATGAGTTGAAGAAGGACAACCTCTACCTCTCTGTTCTCCAATCCCTTGACAAGGGCCTCCCTGCTCCTTTCTGCTCCTGCCTCTCTGACTGGCAACTTCATGATGGCATTCTCCTCTACAAGAACCGAGTCTACATCCCTCCCACCAAGGGTCTCCGCTGTTCCATCGTCTTGTGTTGCCATGACCATCCTTCCGCCGGCCATCCTGGCTTCCTGAAAACTCGTCAGCTCATCTCTGCCAATTACTGGTGGCCAGGCCTTGCTACTCATGTCCATTTCTATGTCTCTGGATGTGCTATCTGCCAACAGAACAAAGCAAACATCCATCCAACTTCACCCCCACTTCTCCCTATTTCCTCACACGTCTCTCAACCCTTCCAACAGATCTCTTGTGATCTCATCACCAACCTCCCTCCCTCTGCTGGTTTCGACTCTCTCTTGGTCATGGTCGATCAAGGACTTACTAAGGGGGTAATTCTTTGCCCAACCAAGAAAACTTATACTGCCAAAGAAGTAGCCTCACTCTTTTTCATGAAAGTCTACTTGTACTTTGGCCTTTACAACAAAATCATCTCAGACAGAGGCCCTCAATTTGCCTCTGCCTTTGCAAAAGAACGCGGAAGGATCCTCGATTATGATCTCTCCCTCTCCACGGCATATCACCCTCAGACTGACAGCGAAACTGAATGGGTTAATTAGGAGATCAAGACCTATCTGCGTATCTACTGTGGAAACAACCCTACCACATGGTCCGAATTGATTACCCATGCAGAATTTGCGCATAATCACTGTCCACACTCTGTCACTGGCAAGTCCCCATTCTTCCTGATGATGGGATATGAACCCCACGCCCTTCCTAACGTTATCGCCTCGTCCAACCTCCCTGCCATTGAAGAACAGATAAACTCTCTTACTGCCACCCGAAATGAAGCCCTTGCCGTACACGAGCTTGCTAGTCTCATTCCTGAAAACTGTTCTCTCCCTTCCAGAAAGGCGATAAGGTATGGCTAGAAGCCTGCAACCTGAAACGCCATGTCGTCCACCCAAAATTAGCCCCGAAGTGAGAAGGCCCCTTTACTATCACGAAGGTCTTATCGCCCATCACTTACCAACTCTGACTCCCACAGATGTGGAAAATTCACCCCATATTCCATACTTCTCTCTTATCACCCTATCACGAAAACACTGTCTATGGAAAGAACTTCCCTGTGCCACCTCCTGACCTTGTTGATGGCAAAGAAGAATATAAAATTGAATGGATATTACGCCACCACGGAACTCCGTCCTCTCGCTACTTCTTAATCCAATGGAAAGAATATTTGGCCGAAGAAGATTCTTGGGTTCCTGAGTGGAATCTGAAAAATGTACAGTCTGCTCTAAATGAGTATAAAAAACTTCGCTCCTCTGCCTTTCCTTCCTCACCCCCTTCTTCCCAAACATTCATCACCAGAAACAAAAACCATTGTCGCTAAACAAACAATGTCTTCCATGTCAAACCTCTACGAGTCTTCTTTCTTTTCTTCTGACACCGCATTAGTTACTGAATCTTCTGTTACCATAGACATCCCTCTGCCTCCTAGCGGAACTACTCTCGCTGCCAAAGAAGACCTCCCCCCTACTGCCCAGACCTCTCAAGTATTTGTTCGTGCTCCCACCATCCCTGTCATATCTGTGGATGTCCTGCTCTTTGCCCACTGTCTGGTCGATGACTTTCCAGACGACAACCAGATCTACTGCCTCTATTCTTACTTTAGGGACTTGCGCCTTGCTGTCCCTATCAATGCTCACCTCGACATGGGGTCCCCTCTTCTTGCTGTCTATATGGCAGCCCACCAAGTCGGCTGGCTAGAACTCCTAGCTAATCATTACTCCTCTGACCCGCAACTCGACTTCTTAAAATCCATTCTCAAAGATGTTGTCAACCAGCTTAACGACTCAATAAACATGCTTTCACACCAGATGGGCTTCTTCAACTTCCTCGAAGATCTCGATCGTTACCTCCGGGAGCTCAATGAACAAGAGCATCCCCCATTCATCCCTCTCTCCTCCCCTCATGTCCCAACCGTTCCGTTGACCCCATTCACATCCTCATTGGCCTTAGAACCAGCTGAACTTGCCTACACGGAATGCATGGAACCACTATTGGACTGGAGGAGATGGAAGTATTGCACTCCCATCCAACCACCCTCACTTTGCTGAAGCATGTCACCATTGTCATTGCCTTGGTCACTTTCAATGTGACTGTCATTTTTATTGCTGCCCTCTCTGCCTCCGATTCACACCGGGTTATTCGCAAACCACTTGTCCTCTTAAGAGAAGATCTACCCCTGCCACTCCGACCTCTCCAACCCCATCCTCCTTGTCTCATCACACCCAATCTTCTCGGGTGTCTTCCTTGTCTTTTGGTCATGGTACCAGATCTGTTAACTTTGTGGAACCTATCCTGGTTCCTCCTCCATCTCGACCCTGTACTTGACGCACTTCTCGTTGTCCTGTTCCCTGTCCTTCATCTCCACTGAGGTCTCCCTCGCCCCCTGACTATAATGACGAATACAATTCCACCGCTTGGGCCAACATTACTGGATCTCTGGGGGGAGCCTATTTAGATCTTTAAAGAGTAGTTCCAATAGGAGTTTGAAACATAACAGGGGAGTTATGTTACAATTTATTCTTTTCTTTACTCTTTTCTCTTGTCTTGACTAGTCCTCGCCGACTAGCTATGACCTTTACTCATCTTGGACTATTCTGCACCACTTAGCCATACCATCTGCTAAGTCCCAATCTCTTATCTTCTTATCTTCGATTACGTGTATAACATTGTTCTATGTCGTTCCACGACCTTCCATTCCGCAGTCACTTATTCAGACTTCTCCCTGTGGAATTCCCTTTTCCATCCTGGTCCGTGTGCATTGGCATTATCTATATAAACCTTGCAATTGCGCCATGGTACTTTAGCTTTGATCTCCTAGGTATACATCCTGTAACCTAGTCCAAGTCTAATAAACTCCTCTTTTCCTTTCGAAGTCTCACCTCCTCCATTACAAGTCTTCACCGCACTTCAAGTGGTGTTCTTGATCTGGTCGTCATTGAGACTATTGACTCAATGCTTACTCGTATGAACGGCACTCCACTGTTCTCTCTTGCTTGACTTGTGACATTATTGCACAATGTCCTTCCTGACTTCGACCTGTGATATCACTGCAGCATCATCTTCTGTCCAGACTCGTGATACTACCATGATGTCTCTTCCAGTCCGACCTACAATATCACCATAGTGTCACTCCTCACCTTCAACTATCCTAGGCTACGCTTGTCCTTATCCAGGCCAAGCGTAACAATCTTGACCTCTCCATCCAAATTAAACACTCCTCTACCATGGACCCTCTGGTAGAGAAACAGCTACAGGCCCTCCATGATGGATCTCCGAGCTTCCCCTCCACTGCCAAGTTAGATTGGCACTTCAACAACGGTCTACTCTATTACCAACATCGCCTCTATGTTCCGGAATCGTCTCATGCAGCCATCCTCTTCTCCATTTATGACTCCCCTGTTGGAGGTTATGAAGGTTACTTCCACACCCTGAATCTTGTCCAACAAGATTACTGGTGGCCGGGACTCGCTGGGTTTGTTTGACACTACATCTAGGGATGCACCCTCTGCCAAGCCAACAAGGTCAACACACATCCCACCATACCTCCCCTTATTCTCCTATCTCTTATGGCCAAATGTCCATTCCAACACATCTCTGTCGATCTCATTACTGATCTCCCCACCTCTCATGGGTTTGATTCCATCATGGTCGTGGTCGACCATGGGCTTACTAAGGGGGTAATTCTTGCCCCTTGCCACAAATCCATCAATGCAGAAGAAATCACCTCCCTCTTTCTCGATCATGTCTTTAAAAGATTTGGACTACATGAAAAAGTAGTCTCAGACAGAGGTCTGCAATTTGCCTCTGCCTTCACTCTAGAATTGGCAAGACTTCTACAATATGACCCACTACTCTCCTCTGCCTACCATTTCCAAACAGACAGAGAAACTGAATGAATGAACCAGGAACTGGAGACCTATCTCCGTATCTTCTGCCAAGGAGACCCTACCAAATAGGTGGACCTCCTCACCCTAGCAGAGTACCACCACAACTCCTCCATCCATTCCATCATCCAGAAAACCCCTTTCTCTCTAATGATGGGATAACCAAAGGGGTACCCTCCCTTAGGACAAACCTTCGTCCCAGCAGTTGAAACATGCCTCTCTGAATTGGCCAAAATCAGGAAAGAAGCTCATGAAGCCCACAAAAAAGCACAACAATATATGATGGAATGGGTAACCTCCTATTTCAAATCCTAGAAAGTAGGAGACTGAGTATGGCTGGAAGGACAAAACCTTCGTCTCCACTACCCCTCAAGGAAACTAGCCCCTAGATAGGAAGGATCATTTGAAATCACACAAGTAATTTCCCCCATCTTCTATAAACTAAAAACTACTGGAGATATGGAAAATCCATAATGCCTTCCATGCCTCACTTCTTTCCCCATATAGAGAAACTGTGGAACACAGAGCAAATTTCATTCCGCTTCCACCAAATCTTATAGATGGAGAAGAAGAGTTTGAAATCGAACAGATTCTATCCCATCGGAAAGCCACACTGTGTCAGACTTTCCTTGTAAAATGGAAAGTGAAACAACCAACTCACTTAAGAGCTAGTTGTTTGGGTTGGAAAGAGTACTAGATGTGAGCCAAGCACTAGCTGTTGTTGGGAAAACTCCAGGAGGACAAGACTGCCGTCTCCTGGTGATTTATTGGGCTTTATATACTGTAGCTACATATGCACAGACCGTGCTATGCTTATCTCTACTTACTATACAGAGGTATGAGCTGGAATGACTGGGTATGACATGTGTCTAGGCTGTGTGCATGTGGATCGGGTGTGGCAAGTCATGAGTGGATGATAGGGATCATGAGGCAAACATATGTGTGACTAGGCAAAACATGTGTAAGATAGCATGACATGTGAAGAGGTGACATGGTGAAGGTGTGAAGAGTGAACATGTGAAGCCATGATATCATGAAGACATGAAGTGGTGAAGTCATGAAGACGTGAAGATGTGACTGAGGTTGATTAGGGTAAGATGATTAGGAAAAGTGTAGTGAACTTTGTTAGTGAAATAGTTATCAACCCAAAATATGTGATTGAGAACTAGGAAAAATAGGAAAAAATAGGGGAAAAATAGGGCATGTGTAACACTACCCTCCTACTAAGATCAAACATCCTGGTTGATCCCTAGGTGTGGTTAAGCATCGGAGAAGTGTCCTCAATAAAATTAGGATCGGGGGACCAAGAATCATCTACATATCCCAAGTTTGATATGCAGGAACATGGTCATTGGGTTCAGTATCCAGCTGAGGCAGATCTTCATCATCATAGGGTAAGTGGGAATCCTTAGGGGTGACATCTGCAGGACCCCATACTTTATTGGTGTCATATGTAGTGAAGACTTTGCTGTTGTCATGATAAATAGTATTCCAATGTGTGAGATCCCAAGGCCAAGTGGGTTCATCAATAAGCATATTATCATGCCACCAGTGTCTGAAAGGGTTGCCAGCATTGTCAATCTAGCCATCAGCATGTTGCCAAGGAGGGGGCATATAATAGGGGGTTATATCTGGTGATAGCTTCATCAAAGATAGTGGACCAGGGAAAAGTGCATGGAAGTGGTGTGACATATCTGAAACGTCCACAGGGGAACTCATAAGTCATCCATGTGTAGAGGAGGGCAAGAAAGAAGTCAGGAAGACATAGATTAGATGTCATGTATTGATAGAGGGTGTAGAACATGAAGAAAGAGTTGGAAGCAAGAGCGAAGAAGTTGTTAGCGTTGTTCAAATGGGCCATTGTATTTGTGGTGTGTGAGGACTTGAGGGGATGAGAGGAGGGGGTGAAGCATTCAAGGCTTTATACCTATCTCTTATCTTGGCAGTGTCACCATGAGGTGTACTCAAGTCAGAACATGAGTCATAGCATGAGTTAATGTTTAGACAGTCTAGAGGGAGTCTATCCTATGGGACTTCTGCTATTGGACGACCACAATATTTGAATAGGTCAAGGAAATCAAGGGTGGCCATATGGAGCCGGTGAGGTGCATTTGGATGTGACTTGTAAAAATCAACAATTGACTCCTGTTACACATGCCCTATTTTTCCCCTATTTTTCCCTATTTTTCCTAGTCCTCAATCGCTCATCTTAGGTCAATAACTATTTCACTACCAAAGTTCACTACACTTTTCCTAATCATCTTACCCTAATCAACCTCAGTCACATCTTCATGTCTTCACCACTTCACCACTTCATGTCTTCATGATATCATGGCTTCACATGTTCACTCTTCACATCTTCACCATGTCACCTCTTCACATGTCATGCTATCTTACACATGTTTTGCCTAGTCACACATATGTTCACCTCATGATCCCTATCATCCACTCATGACTTGCCACATCCAATCTACATGCACACAACCTAGACACATGTCATACCCAGTCATTCCAGCTCATACCCCTGTATAGTAAGTAGAGATAAGCATAGCACAGTCTGTACACATATAGCTACAGTATATAAAGCCCAATAAATCACCAGGAGATGGCAGTCTTGTCCTCCTGGAGTTTTTCCAACAACAGCTAGTGCTTGGCTCACATCTAGTACTCTTTCCAACTCAAACAACTAGCTCTTAAGTGAGTTGGTCGTTTCATTAGAACAAGACTATACTAACTGCTTGGATTAGCTATCCAACCAGATACCACTTCTATTCCCACTCCACATCGCAATATTGATAGCACCATGCCATACTACTACATCACAGATATCCTTAACACTGCCATCGCCGGATCTAGCAACCTCCCTCAACCAGCCTCTTCTCCCTCTTACCCCACCATGTTTGACCTTATCTCAGATATCACCACCATCAAGTTCTCATAGCCTTACCACTCTACGACCTCACTCCCCACTTAGGTGCCCTTTTTGCTATAATCCATATTGAATATATTGTTTCACATCCAATCACTTGGGCTGATCTAAGCAAACAGAACCCGCTGGCATATCAGGAACCCATAAGACCCTTGAATCCAGAACCAATAATCCCCTTAGCCAATCCTCTTGAAATTAGAGAATGTATTAGAACCGTGATAAGAAGGATTGAAAGATCAAATAACTTGCATAGGGACAGGACCAGAGATCAAGTCATTGAGGTAGAATATGAAGCTACCATTGCATCTCGCCCTACTTCCCCACACCCCTAAAGAGGCAATCTCTGTAATCGCTGTATTCCAGTACCTACCGTAAACGGTTTACACCCAGATCTACTTCTTGACGATAGATCTGAGTTAGCTGACTGTGTTGATAGCAGATTGTAATGCAGAGAACTGCCTTTAACACTCACGGGGTTACACCGGTTGATGTGATTGAGGTTGAGGGTTCTGGTGAGGATCTGCTTGAAGATGCTTGAGACACCACAATGGTCAAAGTAGTGGAATGAGATGAATTAGAACTCAGATAAGCTGAGTTCAAACCTATATAGTGTACAGGTATGATGGGAATCATTTACTACATATAGTAACCTACACTATGTACTACTTTTGTAGTTGGTTGAGAGCTACACTAAGGTGCTCGTTCAACACTCCCTCTTGCTAAGCTGCCTGATTAAGGCGCGTAAGCATCTAAGGTAAAGACACCTTAGGAAGTAATGGCATTGTCATAAAAGACTAGCCCAAGTTGTAATCGGAACTAATCGAGCTTGATATGGCCAAGGTTCTTTGTGAACATATCGCGGGATTTACTGTGCCTTCAACAAAGAATATTTCAATAAAGCATTCTTTAACGAACTCCCGTACTCCATGCTATTTAATATCGACATGTTTGTTACGTTTCTCAGTAATGGGGTTCAAGGCCATAAAGATTGATCCTTGGTTATCGCCACAAATGGGTATTGGGTGAAGCTGATATCCAAGTTCCTCAAGTAGTGATCGTAACCAAACCATCTGCTTGCTACAATCAGAAAGTGAAACATATTCAGCTTCTGTAGAAGAATAGGCAATGTGACTTTGTTGACACGACTGCCAGCTGAAGATGCAATTAGCTAGTTTAATAAACCAGCCAGTCTGAGAGCAACGGGTGTTGGGATCAGATGCCCAATCAGAATTGGTGTATGCAATTAGGCCTGCCTGAGAAGCACCATCGAATACAAGGGAGTAATAACATGTCCCAAGTAGATATTGGCAAATGTATAATGCCTTATCAAGATGCTCCTTTGAAGGACGGGCTGCATGCTGAGAGAGAGTGGTCACGGCATAGGCAACATCTGGACGAGTACCAAGCATGATGTATAACAGGGATCCAATCACCTGTTGGAAATGAGATCACAGTTCTGGGTCAACTGGACCATTGTAATCCTGAGGATAGTATTCTTGGGGTAAAGGTGTAGGGGCGACTCTGGCATTCTGCATTTGAAAATGCTCTAGGACTTTTTCAAGATAAGCACACTGATCAATTATGATCTTGCTGCCTTCCCGGTGAATTCTCATATGAAGGAACTCCTTTGCAGGATTTAAGTCTCTGCATTTCCATTTGCACATGAAAGCGCCCTTTACTTCATTTACAATGGCCTTGTTAGGGCCACAGAACAGGGCATCATCTACATAGACGATGGCAACCACTATGTTGGTGCCTTTCTTCCAGAAGAGAAAGATTCCGGCATCGGACTTCAGACGTTCAAAGCCAAGTTCTTTCATTGACTTGTTGAGAGTCTCCCACCAGGCCAATCCAGCTTGTTTAAGGCCATAGAGGGCACGCATTAAGCGGAGCAGCCCTGGGATAGTGAATTCCTCTGGTTGGGTCATGTAGATCTCTTCTTTCAGCTTGCCATATAGGTAAGCACTTCGAACATCGAGTGCTTTGATGTGCCAGTTCTCTAAGGCTGCGAGTGCAAGCATAAGCCACATGGTCTCAAACCTTACAACCGGGGAGAAGATGTGGTCGAAATCGACTCCCTCTACTTGAGAGAATCCTTTCGCAACTAATCGTGCATGCTTCCGACCATCAGGTTTCTGATCGAATATCCATTGGTTAGAAATAACCTTACGTCCAATAGGACAGTCGACAAGTTCAAAGACTTTGCACTCATGGAGAATATCAAGCTCATGTTGACAAGCAGCTTTCCATTCCTCCTGTGCTGCAGCGGGTAGCATCTTTATGTCCCTGTATGTCCATTCGCGTAATGGCTTAGATTCTGCAGTGTCTAGCCTAATAGCCTTCATCATCAAAAATGTGGCCAAATCAACTCCCCCTTCATGACATAAGCATAGAAGGTCTGCATCACTACCAGAGGTGGAGGCAGGAGCATCAGAGGGTGCGGATGGCTCAGCATTGTCAGGATCATTGCCAGGCATAGAAGGCTCAGGTGGACCAGAGGGTCGGGATGATGGACTGGGATCCTGTGATGAACTCTCCCAATAAGGGTGGCATTCGATGTCAACAGGATGACGTTTATCACCATAGACATTGCCGGGCTGGGCAGGCATATGGTGTTCCCATTCAGATTGCCTAAGCAGAGGTGGCGGTACCACCAGAGGAGCACCAGGTCGCTGCTTACAAGGAGCAGGAGGCTGGGCTGGTGGCACTCACTGGGGAGAAGGAGTGCGAGGAGGAACTGGCGGAGGAGATGGACTCTGAGCGGCGGGTCAACTGGGTAGATAGTTGTTGCCAGCAGAGGGTGGTGGCACAATGGGACCATGCTCATCGGCAGTGGACAGCACTGAAGGTGTGGCAGGATGCGTGCATGGAATGGCACAGCGTGGGAATCGCGCTTCATTGAAAAGCGCGTGCACAGAATGGAATAAAACATTGTTGGGAAAGTGCATAAACAAGAAGTTTGTGCTATTAGTTGGTGCAACCCCTAGGTACACCATTAGCTCAGACTTAGGGGCCATTTTGTTGGCCCATACATCCTCTGGTATATGCACATAGGCAGCACATCCAAAGATGTGGAGGTGTGCTATGTCTGGCTGTTGTTTGTGAATGAGCTCATAGGGAGTGCACCAGTTATGACGGCGCAGTGGTGTTCTATTGTAGATATGGGTCGCATGAGCGATTGCAAACTCCCACCAGCTTTCGGAAATGCAGGCTTCATGCCGCATAGCCTCAGCTTTATCCATAACAGTCCGCATGAATTGTTCAGCTCGACTGTTTTGTTGTGGAGTATGGGGAGCACTTTGAAAAATGTGTATCCCCTGTCCTTTGAGCAAATCATCAAAGGCCTGTGATTTGTACTCTCCCCCTGCATTGGAGTACCATCCTTGGACTTTGGCATTAAATTGCCTGGAGACTTCAGCAAGGAAGTACTTTGTAGCCACTAATGCAGCATTTTTGGTGTGCAATGGGACTGTCCAAGCCATAGCCATATAATCGTCAACAAAGGTGATGATATACCGATATCAGTGATACGATTCGGTGGGGAAGGACTTTAGGTCCGAATGAATGAGTTCAAACGTGCGTGTAGCGCGGTGCTCAGAAGGAGGAAAACTCCTATTTGGTAGTTTGCCCATTGCACAGCCAGGGCAGATGGAGTCCATGGTAGGAATCTCGACATCAGGTATGTTTTTGACGTGCTTACGGGCATGTTAAAGGACATCTTTAGATGGGTGTTCAAGTTGTCGATGTGCTATGTCATATGTAATCAACTTCGTCATATGGGCTGATGGTTCCGTGGTGAGTGGTAGCCCTTCCAAGGTAAACATGTTAGGGCCGATATGGCCTGGAATGAATGGGGTGAGAATAATGCCATCGCCATAAGTTACTACTAACGAATTTACATCACCGCGAATTTTAGCTCCATGACGAAGGAGTTGGCCCAGGGAGACAAGTCGTACACCAGAGTGGGGAATGTGCCCAACATCGTGGAGTTCGAGAACGTGCATATCGTGTTGCTCATCCCTCCAGTTGACAAATACTCAACCTGTTCCTATTATATAGATGACACCAGAGGCAGTTTGCACAGGTATACATGCAGAACCTTTCAACTCTATATATTCGACGAAGTCACTTCGTTCGGGGGTGAAGTGCATTGAAGCACCGGAGTCAAGGATCCATAACATAACATTGTGATCACATCCACACTTTTTCTTATTGTCATGCAATTCAGAGCAACAAGGACATAATGTATTATTAAAAGTGGACATTGCAGTGGTGTTTACACTAGTAACCATTACATTACATCTGCATATCCCTACTCGAGCGAATGCGGTTATTTGTGGATGGACAAATCACTTGCCTTATTTGTTTGTCAAAGTCCTCTTTGACATACTCCATATCAATCCCAGCGGCTGCAGCCACTTGGGCATCGATATCCGATCCAAAGATACTTACTGTATCCTCGTCCTTTTTCGGCTTATTGGGACTGCCCATGTAGGTGCCATAGAATTCGTCCAGGTCTTCAGAGTCCCAGCCATCGGCTGAAGAAGGCTCGATTGCATGCTTGTGAGAGCTCTTGGCCGGAGGAGGCAGGAGGTCTTCTTTAGACATTTCCTCTATTGTCGCCATGGAGGTGGCGAAGTCCTGTGGGTCTGGAAGACCAGACGTGAGCGAAGGAAACCCAAAAGCTTCCACATTAAACATCTGATGGGAGAGTGGAGGAGGACCCACCGATGGAGGAGAAAGGGATGGTGGCGCGGATGTGTATAAGGAAGGGCTGGCTAGCGGGATTATCATGTCTAACCTGCGAATATTCTCAAGCCTTTCAGCGAGAGAGAAAGCCTGTTTGATGTGGGGATCAAACAGTGGACCTTGTTCCCCTTGGTAAAAGGAGGGCATGCGATGCACCATTAAGCAGGGGTCGATGGCGGGCAAGGGAGCCGAGGCGTCAAGGTAGTATGTGGGGGTAACGATAGCCATGAAGGTGATATGGGCATGATTGTTAAATTTTGCCTTTTTGTCTTGACGTGTTTTCTTCTTCTTCTCAGAGGCGCTAGCCTCTCCCTTTTGCTGCTGCTGTTGAGGCTGCTGCAAGATGGAGGGCTGCTGCTGCTAAAATGACCAACTCACTTAAGAGCTAGTTGTTTGGGGTTAGAAAGAGTACTAGATGTGAGCCAAGCACTAGCTGTTGTTGGGAAAACTCCAGGAGGACAAGACTGCCCTCTCCTGGTGATTTATTGGGCTTTATATACTGTAGCTACATGCGCACAGACCGTGCTAT
>JBBPTC010000417.1:3125-15174 GCA_038093955.1 Boletus albobrunnescens
GTCCTCATTTTCATGCAAGACATCCACTCCCGGGACACCCGCTTTGTCCCGTGCACCATCGCGGCCCAGTTCCCGACCGGTCTCACCCACTCGACGAGCGAATCCGCGGAATGCTCCAAGCTCAAACTCGGCATTAAAGTCTCTCTCGTCTGATCCTTTGAAGGCCTTCCCCACTCAAACTTCACAACGTATATTCCGGTGGCTCTCAATATCAGATCTCGCTTCATGCTCGAGAGTCTCGCGGAAGTGGAACAAGAGTCAGACACTCAATTATAGTGAGTGATATTTCCGGCGCGTGTATGTGCTGACGTTGATCAAGTATGGTTTCAACATTATCGGAAAGAGTTCTTTGACGACGAGAGCCTGCCTCCGGGAAAATGGACTAGAAGGGAGTCGAAACAGAATTGGGTTTGCACGCTAGTATGCTGTTTTTGCGCCGTCTTACTCCCCTCCCCAGCGCTTAACGTTTTTATCGACAAGCGCAAACAAGTCAACGTCTCCAAGCCCGTTGGAGCGGCCTTCACCCTCTCGTTCAGGCCATCAGACACCCAAAGAAATTAACGAGGAGAGGTGGAGGGCAGAAGAGCAGACTCGACCTGGCAAAATCGAAATGCGAGAAATGTACAAGGAGCTGGGTGGTCGCAAATCGCGCAACAAGACGAAGCTTGGCAGCGCTGGTGGGTATAGAGATAGGACGGGTTGGGTCGACCACGTTGAAGAATGATAGATTTACAAGAATATCGGCGTATCGGTCGTCTTACACTAGAATTATGCTGCAGCAAATCATCGCACACCTGATAAATTATCACATGTCCGGTTCGCTCTGCTCGTGTGAGGAGGTGGAGTTATAGCTAGAACGATACGTGAAACGGGTTACTATCTCACGGGCCGAGACGATCTTTTATACTGCCATCCATCATGTGTGGAAGATATGCACTGGGCCTTCAGGTGAATTAAACCACCCCACCGTAAGATACGACTGCGTGTTCGTACTAACAATTTGCAGCATGCCCAGATTCGCGGGCTACCCGGTTATCCTCACCTCCCCATAGGCGAATGGATCGGCGAGAACGATTTCGTGGTTCGTTTCATTGTCCCTCTAACATGACTTTCCACAATCTGATATGCGACGAAATATAGCCTCGGTACAACATAGCTCCAAACACCAACGCACCCGTCGTCAGACAATGCACAAGCGCACGTCCCGCGACGACGCAACCCGCATCGGCCTCAAAGGATGCCGACTCTACCTCTCTTATTATGCAAACCATGCGCTGGGGCATTCACTATGGAAAACAAGGCACCAAGGGCTCTCGGGCGATCAATGCGCGCTCCGAAAATCTTACCGAAGGTGTTGGCATGTGGAACAAGTTCCGTGGAAAGAACCGCTGTATCGTTGTCTGCCAAGGGTATGGTGTCCCTTTTTGTCACCACACGCTATGACGAATGTCAGGCGCACAGGTACTATGAATGGCAGACGAAAGGCAAGGACAAACTACCGCACTTTACCAAGCACCCTGACGGCAAGGTCATGCTTATGGCCGGTCTGTACGAGGAAACCATGGATAAAAGTATCACTTTACTTTTGCCTTGGCATTGATCTAGAAACACTATCCCTGTTCCAGGTCAGTCGCAGCCAACGTACACTTTCGCAATCGTCACAACCAACGCAAGCAATGCAATGAGCTGGTTACATGACCGACAACCAGTCATCTTCTCCTCCGCGGACGAGATCAACCGATGGTTAGACACCTCGTCACACACATGGTCTTCTGATCTCGCTCGTTTGCTTCACCCTTGGGAGGACACCACAGCCCCACTTCAATGGCACGCAACCCATCCTTTCGTTGGTCACTACATTGCTCACTGCGCCTCAGTTACCAAGTCCCAAAGGAAATTGGCAAAGTTGGCACGGAGTCTGCCAAATTTATTGAACCCGTTGCCGAGCGCAAGGACGGTATCATGGCCATGTTCGCCAAGCAAAAGTCGAAACAGGTCGAATCTTTGGCGAAGCGCAAGCGTAGTTGCTCGCCACTTCCCCTGCAATCTACCCCCGTGACCGCAATCAAGACAGAGGAGCAGGAAGAGAAAAAAGTGAAACTAGCGTAATACTTCGAACGAGCGATTTCCTAGTTCTGCCCCCAAAACAAACTTAACCCACTACCTGACATTTTTGTAATATACTGTACTATCATCTGTCGACACCCGTCTTACCGTGACATCTATAGTCTGCTGCTTCACTTGTCACAAATCAAAGCTACCGCACCTTGTCCTCGAAAGCCGAGCTCTGTGCCTTTAATTCTGCATGACCCATCCTCTCCAACTTCTCATCAAAGTTTCGTTGGCGATAACCAGAAATGATACGTTCCAACAACTCAGAAGTAGAGACACCTGGTGTACGACGAGTCGGGAGAAACTGGCCTAGATATGACGTCCATTAGCTCGGTCATCATAGGCATCCCGGAAACAACGTCTCACCGCTTTGCTTCACGAACGCATAAACATCATCATGACCATGAGAGATATAGGGTTCCTCGTCATGCGCAACGTAATCAATCTTCCACTTGTCAAGGAAGGCGGCATCTAGGACCCAAGGGCAGTCTGGAATGACCTCGTCCACCCAGCGACAATGCCGGACGGCTTCACACCTGGACGACATGAGCAACACAAGGAGCCATCTTAGGGAACAACCGACCGTTCTGAGTGGGTCATGACGCAACGAGCCTTGTACGCGACAACGTCCTCGTCAGTATTCACGCCGGCGAGGACATGCACGTCTGGGAAGGAAAGCTTTGCTTGTCGAAGTTGCAAAGCATGACTAGTGTGTCGAGAGTCAGGGACAAACGCGGGCCATGTCGGATGGATGCGCACCCAAAGTGGAAGAGATCGTATACCCCTGACATATAGATGTATCAGCACGAAATGCAGAGCAAAGTTGCGAGTTTTTTCACCGTCGGCAAAGATGCGTACTGGTCTATCAATGGGAGGCGGATTAATGCGATAAGTCCGACCGGGTTCTCCGTTGATCGCTCTCTGGACAAAGGCCTGTATGTCTTCGGGGGTGAGCGCCGCGGGATTGCAGGCGGGAGCGGATTTGTACGTCGGTGCCAAAACCTGTTGTGCAGTCGGCGGCGGGGTCGGGTGCCGGGAAGTGGATGGAGAGGGGTTGTTCTCTACCTGAGATGTCAGGGTCGAATTCGAGGAGGCATGGTCCAAGTTGGGGTACAGGAACGCTTTGGATGCTTGGTGCTGACCCACACCTGCGGTCATGCTGGACTCGACGTCGCCGTCATAGGTTTGAGAGTCTGCGCCGTCGTCGGAGAGCATGCTCGATGCGAGCTGATGTCTGGCGCGGGAAGGCAGCTTGGACGTGTGTGGGGCATTCGGGGCACGGTTTGCGCGCAGCGAGACTGGGAGCGAGACGGCTGAACCACCGTCGTCGGTCAGCGGGTCGTTGTCCTCCTCGGAGCTGGACAAGGGTGAGGAAGACGAGAGACGGGAAAGAAGCGGAGGACTTGCGCATCGTAGGTGGGGGAGTCGATGGGATGCGGGTACTTGCCAAAGGAGCGCTTCGAGTGCAGCGTCTTCTTGTGGTGGTGGAGCAGCTCCGACGGGGACTCCATGATGGCGGGTGGGAGAGACGCTGCCAGCTACGTACATATGTCAACCACCACAGACTCGAAACAGCCAGTGCCAACCGGCCCACGTCGCTTCTGTTTGAGGCCTTTTGTCGCCTCTCTGCTTGCACTCGCTGCGGTGCTGGCTGTAACTCGTACGCCTCGTTCGCAAGACTATGCCCTCTGCTCTCTGGGCAGCAAAATATACACAGTCGACACTGCTCATCCCAGCGTCGAGTGCATCGTCGTGAGCAACACTGTCATCTCAGACGTCGGGGACCTCGGTACGTCCACTCTGTCCCCCTCGCCCGGCTCTCTCTCACAGCATGTTGTGGACCAGTGGGCATCAAGGCGCGCTGGCGTACCAGGAATCTGCAATTTGCCAACTTTCAGATACCGTGGCCATTCAATATTTGGCAGCCCACGCTACCCGTTTTATTTGTGGAACAGAACAGCATCGTTGTTCCGGGCCTGACAGGTAGGCGCTCCGTGTACGCCAGCCCGAGCGCGACGCCAACCATTGACAGACGCCCATGCACACGTGTTGCACTACGGCGTCGCGATGAACCTTGACCTTAGCGGCTGCAAGTCAAAACACGGTATCCAATCCACTCCTATTTTTCCGTACCCAAGCTCACCAAGCACAGAGGTATTGCAACGCGTCGTTCACCATGTCCAGTCACACCCCGACATCCTAGCGGATCCGTCCCGCTGGATCGTCGGGATGGGATGGGACCAAAATCTCTGGTCGGACCCCCAGTATCCAACTGCTGTCTGTTCCTTTGATTCCCTCGGACGGCTCCTTATTGAATGATTGCAGGACGACTTTGACTCGGAATCTCTACTGAGGGGTCGTCGGATCTACCTAGACCGCGTCGACGGTCACGCCGCATGGGTTTCCAACCGTGTGTTGCAATTGACGGGTGACCTACCTAACGAGGTGGACGGTGGGTTGATCATACGTGACTCGTCCGGCAGGCCTACAGGTAAATTCCCGCAATAGTGTGAATCAGAATCGATGTGATTCATCGACTCAGGAATTTTCGTGGACAACGCGATGGCCATCGTGTCAGTTCCAGCCCCAACGAAAGCTCAGTTGCGCGATTACTTTGACAGAACAGTGAGGGACGCGCTCGCGGTTGGCCTGACCTCCGTCCACGATGCTGCGACAGAACCCCATATGATCGAATTTTATCAGGAGTATGTTCTTGGACCGTTTATACCAACATGGCCTGATTTCCGTCCAGGTATGCCTCAACCCAGAAATTACCTGTACGTAACTCGTCCACCCTGGTTCGTTTGTATTGGAGTCTCCGTAGCTCCGGCTCTACCTCATGGGCAACATTGCATCCGATGAATATTGGGGTAAAAACCTAACTCGACTCGTTGACTACGGGATCGCACAACGCCTCAATCTCCGCAGTATCAAGCTATTCACGGACGGTTTGTCCGACTAAATATTTCAGACTATGGCGACTAACACCGTCCAAGGTGCACTTGGCTCTTTTGGGGCAGCTCTATTGGAACCGGTTCGTGTCATACTTGGTCGTAGAACTGAGTTGTGATTCGGAACAGTACTCGGACAACCCATCAACTAACGGACTGATGCTCATACAACAACAAACGTTGTCAACGTTTGTGAAACGATTCTGGGAAGACGGTTGGCAAGTGGTATGTGCTTCGTGTGTGTGCGTTTCCCATCATCAAGCGACCGGTATAGAATATCCACTGTATCGGTGACCGTGCCAATCACGTCGTACTCGACATTTTTGAAGATATCCTATCTCATTCAAAATCTGGAAGTGCAACTGAACGACGTCCGCGCATAGAGCATGCACAGATTATGACCCTTGACGATCTAGAACGAACCGGGTGGCTCCAAGGCATGTCTCGGCTTATCTTGCCAGGAATGTGAAAGCTGAAATACGGGCAGTGATACCCAGTGTGCAGCCCACACACGCGTGAGTACATTAATGGTTCGGCCTCTCTAGATTGATATAATCATCGGGATGACAGAACGAGCGACATGTGGTATGCGGAACGACGTCTGGTAACGATGCTGTTATGCCTGGTTACCATCCTTCTGAAAACAAAACAAAACACTCCAGGGCCCAGAAAGAACCAAAGGAGCATATGCCTATCAGACGATGATCCAGTGTGTCTGTTCTATATCGCGGTCCACGCTGATTTCGACGTGTATCTTTTTCCCAAGAACGTCCAGAACGGGGGTTCTACCTCTCGGTTCCGACTTTCCTGTCGAAGGCATCAATCCTTTGTTAGGATTCTACGCCGCCGTGTCTCGTCTCTCACCTTCCGGAGACTCGCCTCATGGTCCACAAGGATGGTGCGACCCATCGTGCATGTGGCTGGCTCAGGGCTGGTTCGTTGACTCGCTCCTCGTTGCAGGTACCCATCGGAGCGTCTGACACGAGCCCAAGCGCTGAAAGGAATGACCCTGGATGCGGCCTATGCCGCATTTGCAGAGGACAAGCTGGGTTCGCTCTCGGTAGGCAAGAAGGCAGACTTTGTGATTCTCGATCGGGATATCATGACGGTGCCAATATCAGAAATCTTGGCGACGAAGGTCAAGGCGACGGTCATAGACGGCGAGGTTGTATATGGGTACCTGTAAATCGGGTGATACCCCATACAGGCAAGTACGCCTGCCCACCTCGGTGAATTCAAATTGTCACATACCCAGTTTCCCAAATTGCTCCTTGACATTTTTTTTTTTTGATGTTTTGCACTATCAGCAAAAGACGATGATGTGCAAATGGGTATAGCTACATTGTACTCATGCTAATGTCCGCTCTCAAGTCCAGCCTTGCTCACCCTCCGCATCGGTTGAAGCGTATTTTCGTTGACCGGCGCCCTGCGCATGTGTCGATAACGTCCCTCTCTATCCTTGATCTCCATATCCTGACCCATGGCGACTTCCCCCATCTCGTCCGCGTCTTGCACGGTAAACATGGGAGGCAAACTCTCGCGCGCGTGGCCCGGTCTCCGACTCTGTGTAGCATAAGCATAGTTGGTCTGTGACTCTCCGCTCTCTCCGTGCCCCGAGTTGACAGGCACTACACCGACCGATTTCCCACCGAGTTCTTGTTCCTCAAAGGTCATCAGTTCCGAGACGAACCCAATGTTGGGAGAGATCCCCTTGCGGCGCTCGAGAACAAATGCATACGCACGGGAGAGCGTCCAGTGATTCGCATGAATGAGATAGGCCATCACGGCCGTCACTGAGCGCGACTTGCCCGCCTTGCAATGCACGTAGGTGCTCGCTCCATACAGACTTGCCTCATCTTTGCAAAAAGAAATGCGTCAAAAATATGGATGGAAAGTGGGACGATTAAATGCATGATCCCAAATTTAATAGAGAAAAAAAGTGTAGAGAAGAACACCCTACCTAGTATCTCACAAGCCTCTTTAAGCCCCCTAGTGATCTGGTCCTCTTCCACCGTATCCCTCATTGGGATCTTCACATACCGCTCGAAGTTCCCTCTCAGATTGAGCCCATGATCGTCATCACACTCTGCTGCAATATTCAGAATCCTCTTTATCCCCAACGCCTTGAGTTCTTGCACGTGTTCTGATAAAGTTAGTTCCGGGCCAAGGTACAAGAAGTTGGGAAGGATCATCGACACGGTGAACGTCGGGAACTCGGCCTCTGTCATGGTTTGAAGGCCATCTGGGCGTGCTGTGCTTGGTGATGGTATAGGACGGGGTACACACAATGGTGTCTCTGGCGTGCGGGGCGGTGTTGGACGGGTGAACCAGGGAGATGGGGGTGGGAGGAGGTCGGAAGGGGTGGTCGTCCAGCGCGGTGACGTTACGGGAGGCGTGTGATTTGAGTGTAGGAGATTAAGGTGGGAAGGAGACTGTGGAGGAAGATAGAACGTGTGGCCGTTGGGGCTCCCTGAGAGTGCTGACGATTGGGAAGGGCTGATGGGGAGAGTGGCCGAGCGTGTGGGAGTAGTGCGAATCTGGAGGTAGGGAAGCGAGAGTTGTTGTTCACCCCCTCCGTTTGTGATGATACGGGTGAGGTTTGGTGCGCTCGGACGACGAGGAGGTGCGGGTCGACGGAATGAGAGGTGTGCTGGTGGAGGGGAAGCGTTAAAGTCGTTCAGATGATGATCTGAAGTTGCAGTAGGCATGATGGGCAATGGTGACGGTATGGGTTGATCAATTTCGAAACGGGTTTGGGTTGGGGGAGAGGTGTTAAGGAGGAAGAGCCCCCTATTCTTTGCGCCATTTAGCGGCTGCTCGTGGTCATCAGGATCTGGAGGATGGAGTGTTTGTGATACGAGGTAATTTTGGAGGTCTGGATGGGACTGTGCGGCTGCTATGCCGCCTCGCAAGTAATGCACACGAGCTTGACCGAGGAGGACTGATATGACAGGAAGGAGCGCCCATGCAGTGACCTGCAGGTTGCCAATTTCGGACTCGTCTGTTTCCTCACCGTGTACAATGACGACATCACCGTCCCAGGAGGCGGAGGATGGGAGGGAATCCCAGCGATGTTTGTCGTGGTCTGAGGTGATGAACTGGCGGAGGGCGGCGAGAGACTGGAAACCGCTGCCTGGTTTGCGACATCGCTTGAGAATGAGGGACGGGATGGCGATGTTGACGCTGTCGACGAGGTGAGAGGTGTTGTAGGTGGCGAGAGGACGCGTGTCGACGACGATGGGACGCCTGGGCAGGGCGAGACGCTCGGCGAGGGCGTCGGGGGGCCAGGCGGAGGGAGAAAGAGCACGTGCGGGAGGCTCCAGGGGACAGGGGACGTCGTCTTGGGCGGGAGACGGGGAGAGCGGGGTGCGTGCGGGAGACGAAAGTGTTGGGAGCGCGGAGAAGGAGCGTATAGGACGGAGACGGAGGTTGTCTCGCACACTTGCGCGCAGCTTTGCAAGGTCGGCGAGTGCACGGGCGAGGTCGTCTTGCTCGCTGCCGTCGATGGGGATGGTGAAGTCGTCGTCGTCGTCGTCGATGATGTCTGGCTGCATGGATGGTTCGGTTGTGGTGGATGTGGTCGCTATACTGTAGCTGTGGGGGGGTTATTTTTATTTTCGAGGGGGGGTCGTATCTAAAATTGAAACTCCACCTGTGTGAGACGAGTGCGTGCGTTGTACTTGACCGTCGACCATGTCTTCGTACAAATCCTCCGCGTTCCGATCCCAGCACCAGCCGGACCAGGCAGCCGGCCAGTTCAAATACCGTCCCCAAGTAAATCAGCTGCAGGAATTCTTTCCCGGCTTCTCCGTCGAAGGCACGTCCTCCTCCGACGATCCCCCTCCTCCCCCTGCCTCCTCATCTTACTCTCACAGACCTCCAGTCCCTCCTTCTCGAGGTCTCCGGCGACGTGCAGCTCGCTGCCCAGAGAATCAGCGAAGGTCTCGCTTTCCCTACTTTTCTTATCTGCCCACTCAACCACATGTTATCACAGGTCACGCAGAACAGTGGGGTTCGGTGAAAAGTAAAAAAGACAAAAAACTACCCGCCACCTCCCACCCAAATTCAAAGGACCATTCCACCTCGCGCGATCGCACCGACGCACGTGGCGGTCGCGGCAGTCGCGGTGGTCGCAGTGGCCCAACGAGAGGTGCTCGCGGTCGCGGCTCAGCACGACCTGGGTCTGGGGTCAATGGCCATACCTCGCGCGCCTCACATCTCAGCAAAACCTCCTCTCCCGCCCCAGATTTCGCCGACAAGCAGCCCGTCGAGGACTTTTTCGACCCACTCCAGCCCGACAAACTTGATTCGTCAAATGGCATTCCCTCAGCACCTCACGACTCTCCTTCCGATCCAAATCACATCATGGAGCTTCCTGCGTCAGATCCCGCTCTCCTTGGCGGGTCTTCGTCTACGCCTGCTTCATGGGGTGTCAGTCCTTGGGGTGCACAAGACCACCTTGCCTCTGCTCCTCCTACATCAGCCCAACCATCATTATCGGCTGCTCCACGACCGACAAAAGTACCAGCGACGTCGAAACTTTCTTGGGCTCAAATCGCTCGGTCTGAAGCCACTTTTCTTCACTGTCTTCATCTCCCTCTTACACCTTCCACAGACCGCCAGAAAAACCCGCCGTTCCACCACCACCTCCAGTTGCTCCTCGCGTCCCTCCACCTCCGGTATCCGAACTAGCTGAACCCGCGCCTGCTTCACCCACTAGTGGCGATCCAGATCCAATAGGTGACGGTTGGGAGGATCCAATAACCGTACAGCCTCCTACTTGGGATGACGAGCCACAGGTTAAACCTCCTCCGGAGGATGCTTGGTCCTCCCCGGTCCAAACTCAGTCAGATGTCCAGGACGAAATTCCTGCCCCTCTACTTCAAGACGAACATGCACCTGAGATCCCTGCGCCGGCGCCCTCTGAACCAGTCCCAGCTCCCCAACAACCAGCAGAGGAACCAGTTACTGTCCCAGTACCATCAAAGTCCCCAGTGTCTGTGCCACCACGGTCCTCTGCTGCCTCACACCGTAGTGCAAACAAGCACAAGGCAACCGATCAGGCTGTCGTCATGCCCACCTCAGGTTTCAACCTTGGACTGGAAAAAGTTGGCATGCAATTTGGTAGTTTGAGCCTCGCTGGTGATGTGATTGACCCGTCTCCGTGAGTCATCACCGACTTTGATTGATGTTTTTGACTGATATATGCCAGTAGGACTGAACCTGTGCCAGCTTCAGAATCGACTGTAGTCAAGGCAAAGCAGTCGCCCCAACAACCTATCCAGCCATTACCTCAAGCACAGGTACATGCTCAAGAGTCACCTGTGGCAGCCTCTCCAGTCCAGCCTACCACCGCACCGTCTCAATTGCCACCTCAACAGCCGGCCGTACCCCCTGCACCTGTATCTGCCCCTGTTCCCGCACCTACCGCCATTCCCCAATCCCAACCCTCGCTCACATCCGCCATCTCTCACCCCTCAATTTCAACATCCGTCAGCCAGCCCATAATATCGAGTTCCCCTGCCTTTTCCCAACACCAACCTCAGGCTTCTATCCATCCATCTCTCTCTCAACACCAGCAGCAAGCACCCCTGACGCAACACCAAGTACCGACACACCAATATACCCACCATGGTCTTCCTACCCATCTCGACGCCACTCAGAATCCCACCCAGCAATCTCAACACGCACCGCAGCCCTCGCAGCCCCAAGCCTCTGCCGCGCATTCGGCATACTTCCGGCAAGCAGAAGCGCCTTACTTTCATACCCCAACCCCACCCGCTGGACAGGGTCAAGACTATAACATCTTTGGTCAGATCGGCCAACAACATCAGGCATCGCATTTGGGTGCGTTCGCTAACAATGACTATGGATATGGTGACAATCAAAGGGTATGTATTATAAAGTGTTACCTAAGTGCGTATCTAATGTGATATAAGGGTTTCTATGACTCGTACGCTCAATCGCCCGCCTTTGGAGGAAGTCGCAATGTTCTTGGTCATGATGACGTTAAAGGTCTTCCTGCCTCCCAACAACACCCAGGAAACGCTGTCCTCCCGCCTTCGAGTGCACAATCCTCACAGCTACCTCCGCAGGGTAGTGCACAACCGCAACCGTCTGGTAGTCAAGGCCCCCAGCAAAGCTACCCCCCTCCCGTCCCCTATTACTACCCTTACCCGCAAAATCAGTACTACGGCACCCCATACAATTCAGGCTACGGTGTTCCCCAGCCGTTCGTCAAGTATCCCACCATGTTCCAGCCTGGTCCTCCTGCACAGGGTGCCGCACCCTCTCCAGGAGGTAAGCAAGGACCTGGTTCAGTGCAGTCTCAGTCCGACCATTATGGTCGTGGGCTGTATGGTCAACAACACCAGCTGCCAACCTCGGCCTACGATGATCTTGGATATCCGCACCATGCACCGCAACATAACCACGCGCCGGGAGTGAATAACCTCAGTTCGAACGAGTACAGCAAGCACCCACAGTTATACGGTGGACAAGCTATCCAAAGCTTTATGGGTCTTGGCCAGGGCAATGCCGCCGCGTCGGGCCCTTCGCTTGCTCAACGCGGGGGCGGTACGTCCCCTGAGACAGCATACAAGCCGTACACTCAAAATGTTGCCGTAAAAGACGGAACTACAGGCGCTGGTGTCAGCCAAGGTGTCGGCCAACCGCAGTCGGGGCGCGGTGTCCAGCAACAGGGTGGTTTTTACGGTGGTAACCGCTTCGGTTCGAGTGCTGGCGCTGGCGGGCCCCAGGCGCAACAGGGACAACAAGGCACGCAAGGTCCACAAGGCCATGTGGGGTATCCGCAAGGCAACTCGGATGCCAACTTTTACCAGTATCAGCCACGGCAACAACAGGGCTACTGGCAGTAATTAAAGTAATTTTTAGTTGACTGTTTTTAAGTGTGGTCTGTTTGCTTCTCTGATCATCTTTAGGCTTTATTCTCTCTTGTGCCGTACTCTCTGCTCTCTCCCTATCCC
>JBBPTC010000418.1:0-18537 GCA_038093955.1 Boletus albobrunnescens
CCTCCTTGAACTTGGATTTAAGAGAATTTTTTCAGATCTAGGAGTGTATATCAAGCGAATTGGTAATAGCTTGATTATTATTATCATTTATGTTGATAATGCACTTTTTATGGGTAGTAACAAGGGTTTAGTCCTCAAACACAAGAAATTGTTTATGGATTATTGGAAATCCAGGGATTTAGGTGAAGCCACAGAATATCTCAGAATGAGGATTACCAGAGATTATGCAAAACATACTCTGAGGTTAGACCAATGCTCCTACATAAGGAAAGTAGTTGAGTACTTTGGTCAAACTATATGCAAGCCTATCCCTACTCCTTTACCTGCTGATTACCAACCAAGATCCAATAAAGGAAAAGCAGATCCAATTTTTCAAAGTTGGTATCAATCAGTCATTGGATCATTGCTTTATATCATGCTCGAAACACAACCAGACCTGGCTTATTCAGTAATCAAGATGTCACAGTACTCTACAAATCCTACCCAAGATCATTTACAGAAGGTGCTCTATATTGTGTACTATCTCGCCTACTCCACTGAGTTAGGCTTGACTTATACTACAACTGGAACCAATAATGGTTTCCTTGCTTATTCTGACACTGATTGGGCTGGAGATATTGAGACCTCATGGTTGACTACTGATTATGCCATTTTTCTAGTGAATAACATTATGTCCTGGCTGTCCAAATGACAGAAAAGAGTTCAGCTTTCATCCACTGAAGCAGAATACTGTGGAATAACAGAGTGTTGCAGACAGATATAATGGATATGCAACCTTTTCGGTGAAATCACATTTCCTCTTTCCCATTCAATACCATTTTGTGTTGATAACCAAGGTGCTATCTTTCTTGCTTTAAATCCAGCTCAAGAAGGACAAATGAAACATGTTTACATACTGGAACACTATGTTTGCAAGGCTGTTGAAGCACAAGAGATTGAACTCTTCTATGTTTTATCTCAAGAACAGCTGGCTGATATCTTCACCAAGAATTTGGGAAGAATTACTTTTGAGCATGGATGAAAGTATCTGACTTTATCTCCATTTCCATCATGACAATGTTTCTAGTGAGGAGGAGTGTTGGAATTCTAGGTAATCAGTTTATCTCTCATTAAAAAGACCTAGATTCTAAACCTGGATCATTTCGTTTTTTATACTATTACATTTAGTTATTAATAATGTCATAGATAAGAATAACATATGCCATTGAGTGATATCTCAGGATAGTCATACTAGATGACTCATCCTTATCTTTCTCATTCTACTTATGGATAGAGACAAACAGTCCTTGTCCTGTATATAAGAGGAGCTCCTTCAGTAGTTGCTCCTTACCAAGTTGAGTCAGTATCATTGTTCTAATCTACTCTCTCATAAACACTACTCAGGTCTAGTACACTCTACTAGCCCTACTTCCTCAAAGCTCACTTTGCCTTTCTTAGCACTAAGTGAGTATCTTCCACTTAGTCCTTTCAACCACATCCTTTGCAGACTCAGTCTTTTTGATCAGTCCATCTACTACACTTTAGGTAGTAGAGAAAGTGAGATCCCCTGGTTTCATTCTACCAAGATTGTGGATTTCATTAATGAGATCACCTTTCAAGTCCTACTAGAGATTGTATAGAAGCTACACTTGATTGCATAGAACTAGCTTGGAATAATATAAGCTAACAGTTCTCTATATATACTATCTGGAGTGGTGGGCTATGCACCCGAATAAGGTAACTAGCTTGAAGGGATAAAGAAACTCCATGTTCATATAAGTAGACAGAAGCCTGCAGGTCTTCCATTGATATCCTGCAGTATTTATATTTAGCTAGGCAGGGCTCCATATACTCTGCAGAGCAGTGATGGACTATACCCCCTTAGTAGAATGAAGCTACAGAGGAGCAAAATGAAATCTAACCAAAAGGAACATGTGACGTTCTATGCACAGCCATGCCAGTATAATGGATAGCACTCCTGCCATGCACTATCCCATTGTAGCCCATCTTGCTAGAGTGCTATGTCTGTTATACTGTACACAAGAAATAGAGGTTATCATACTGGCCTCCAGGGATTGTCCCACTTGGGGGTCCACTGCAAGGCAAAACAAAGCAGAGTTAAAGAAAATGAAGTGGAGTCCCAAGGCATACCATCCAACCATAACAGTAAGTTTGATAATACTAGTAAGGTTGGCAGTATTGGTAAGTTTGATGTAAATACCACAATAATGCAAATAGTAGAACAAGATCAATTAAAACTCAGATAGCTGAGTTTGAAGCTATATAGTATATAGCTATGGTGGGAACCATTTACTACATATAGTAAACTATATTATAGTACTACTTTTATAAGCAGTTGAGAGCTACATTAAGGTGCTTGTTCAAACACTTCCTTTTGCTAAGTAGCCTATTAGAGGTACATAAGTATCTAAAGTAAAGACACCTTAGGAAGAAATGACACTGTCATAAAAGACTCAGCTGAGCTGTGATCGGAATTGATTAAGCTTTATGTAACCAAGATTTTTTGTAAACATATCAATGAGATTATGTAACTATACCTTTAACAAACAGTAATAGGATTTGAGGTGTAACCTAGTACCTGGAATATTACCTGCTTTTTCAAAAGCTCATTTCTTGTTATAAGTCTTCACTGCACTTTGAGCAGTATTCTTGAACTAGTTGTCATTGGGACTATTGACCCAATGCTTCTTCTTGTCCTTGTCCTACCTCATGTCCTGAGGTAGTCCTTGTATGACTCATATGAGTCATCCCAATCACTGCTTGTAATCCAAGCCCTTCCTGTGTGCTCTCATTGCCTATACGAAGTACTTCCCTGTCAAACTCGTCACCTCCAAGTATGAGCTCTCCTTGTTCTTTGACCCACCTAGGCTATGATTGTCCTTACCCAGGCCAAGCATAACAAAAGATTGAAGCTATCTGAAAGGTCTACCATCATGTAGTACACTTGATACCGCAACCCAGAGCTATCGTTCTCTCCAGAACCTTCACAATCTTTGCCTATCTTTTCTGAAAGTGAAGACCTTCATCTTGCCTCTCCTACAGATGAGAAAGTAGCCAAGATATTAGTGCACAACCTTTCAGTGTTTCTAATTTTACCCAGACCTCCTACCCCACTATCTCCGCCTTCTATCTCAAGGCAGACCTCCCCTGCAACTGCACTTCCATATCCAGTCACTAGACCACCTACTTCTACCCCTCCTACCCTACCAATCATTATGTTTACCTCAAAACCCACTAAACTTCAAATTGGAACCCCAGAGAAGTATGACGGAAATTTGTAGAATGCCAAGTCCTGGCTTGACTCTATCCTGACATACCTTATGACAAATGAGGACGTATACACTACTGATGTGAAGCAAGTTGCCTTCGCCCTCTCGTACATGAAAAAGGGCTCTGCCTACACCTAGGCATCCACTTTTTGCAGCAGTACTATTGCCACCAAATCCTTTGGCATCCTTGATGCATTCAAGGACCAATTCCTTGCTTCCTTTGACCATGCCATAACCAAGGTCAATTCCATCACTTGGTTAACCACTATGCAAATCAGCAAGTGCTCTGACCTTGCTGAATACATTACAAAATTTAAGATGTATGTCACCATTAGTGGCATTACTGAAGAACTTGTTCTTACCAGCTGGTTCACCACTGGTATTCCCATCTCCATCGCTGGTCAAATCCTCACAATGAAGAAAGTACCTAGCATCATGAAAGAATGGTATGAAAAAGCTATGGTCTTCAAATAGGAAGAAGACTGAATTGCCCTTATTCATGCCATGCACAAAAATGCCACCTTTACCTCTTCCTCCTCGACTAAATACCCTCTTGCTATGACATTCCAAAAAGATCCAAATGCCATGGATGTTGATACCATCTGTTTTCCAAAGAAGCTGACTTCTGAAAAAAGGCAACACTGCATTGCTGAAAACCATTGCTTTAAATGTTGAAGGAAGGGGCACTCATCCCCAAATTGTACTGTCAAGTTCACCTTTAAGCTGAAGAAAACAGAAGAATAGGTGAAGAAAGTAAAGAATGATGAAGACCTTCCAAAGTTGAAGGACTGTGGTGAAGAAAACGAGAACACAATAGGACATGTCCAATTCAAAAAGGATTTTTAAAGTGGAGGCCTCTACCAATGCAAGTACCCTTTGTTACAGTTGTTGTTGGACTTGCAGTCTGACATCCAACCTTGCTCTGTGGAGCTCGAACTGAATACCTCACATGATGGATCACCCATGTGACTCTAACATCCTGCTGACCTCATATGACGAGTCATATGATAATCCACAGCACTACTAGTGTCGCCAATACACTAGCATACCCAACAACCTGAGCTCGTCAGCTCATCTGCTTGCTCACAATAGTGGACCCTTGTTCATATCGCTCATCTTCATGCATACGCCAGGCCTTGCCCTTGAGCCACCAGACCAACCCTACTTTCCGTATTCCTCAATAGGCTCCAAAGACCAACAACCTATCACCCTGAAAATACACCAACACTACAGAACCCCACTCAGCATAGCCTCACGGCTCCCCATCTTCCTGAATAGGAGACACTGCCTCATGGATATCTGATGGAGTCATAGCCTTGCGGCTCTCTGTCCTTGGATTAGGAATCACAGCCTCACGGCACTCTGGATATCCCTAACTGTTACACATGCCCTATTTTTCCCTATTTTTCCTAGTCCTCAATTGCTCATCTCAGATCAATAACTATTTTACTACCAAAGTTCACTACACTTTTCCTAATCATCTTACTCTAATCAACCTCAGTCACATCTTCACATCTTCACGACTTCACGACTTCACGTCTTCACAATATCATGGCTTCACATGTTCACTCTTCACACCTTCACCATGTCACCTCTTCACATGTTATACTATCTTACACATTTTTCGCCTAGTCACACATATGTTTGCCTTATAGTCCACTCATGACTTGCCACACCTGATCCACATCCACGCAGCCTAGATACATGTCATACCCAGTTATTCCAGCTCATACCTCTGTATAGTAAGTAGAGATAAGCATAGCATGGTCTGTGCACATGTAACTACAGTATATAAAGCCCAATAAATCACCAGGAGATGGCAGTCTTGTCCTCCTGGAGTTTTCCCAACAACAGCTAGTGCTTGGCTCACATCTAGTACTTTTTCCAACCCAAACAACTAGCTCCTAAGTGAGTTGGTCATTTCATTAGGACAAGACTATACTAACCGCTTGGATTAGCTACCCAACTGGACACTACTTCTATTCCCACCCCACATTGCGATATTGATAGCACCAGTAGGCTCCCATTAGATTGACATACTGATCAGGACACTAATTGAGATCAGTGCCTTACTACTACATCACAGATATCCTTAACACTGCCATCGCCAGATCTAGCAACCTCCCTCAACCAGCCTCTCCTCCCTCTTATCCCACCGTGTTTGACCTTATCCCAGATATCGCCACCATTGAGCTTGAACAAGAGGACCTACAGGTACTGTAGCAATCAGTTACTTGATTATATAGGACAGGACTGATGAGTCTCTATTGATAGTTACAACATCCAGCTTCTGATCTGGAATTATCCAATTACACAACATTGCTAGACGAAGCAGAGCAGACAGTCTGCCCTGACTCCACCCTTGCCCCCGAAGACGCCCCTAGTACTGCCGTCCACGAGGACTCTATCGGTCTAGATACCAAAGATCTAGATTACTATCAGCCGAGTACTCTCTTTTCCAACTATCCATCCTATCTCCAATTCTCATATGAATTAGATTTCCCAGAAGAGTACTCCCCCCATTATCATCCTTCCACCCCCACCTATAGTGAACTGGAACTAGAGGAGCCAGTAGATTGGCAATCCATATATAGAACCCTAGTCACCTGATTAAGTCAAGCTGGACAACAACCTCAGAGTAGCGGCCATCGCAGTTTACATAGTCAGAATTTGCCATGATGCTCTGCCAGTGACCTTATTCAAGAGGGAATTCAGCTTGGGATACAGCAGGCCGCAGGTCCAAGAGAGATTGATCAGGCCTGGAGGTTCATATTCAAGGCAAACGATTACCTATAGGAGAACCCTCCATCTAGAGAGAGATCTTGCGCTCCCCCTTCTTCTAGTAATCACAGCCCTCGCTGGTCTAGAGAACCTTCTAGTAGCTCTCCTCATAGCCTTACCACTCTACAACCTCACTCCTCACTTAGGTGCCCTTCTCGCTATTGTCCATATTGAATATATTGTCTCACATTCAATCTCTTGGGCTGATCTAAGCGAACAGAACCCACCAGCATATCAGGAACCCATAAGACCCTTTAACCCAGAACCAATAATCCCCTTAGCCAATCCTCTTGAAATTAGAGAATGCATTAGAACTACGATAAGAAGGATCGAAAGATTGAATAACTTGCATAGGGACAGGACCAGAGATCAAATCATTGAGGTAGAATCTGAAGCTACCATTGCATCTCGCCCTACTTTCCCACACCCCCAAAGAGACAATCTCCATAATTGCCACATTCCAGTACCTACCATAAATGGTTTACATCCAGATCTACTTCTTGACGATAGATCCAAGTTAGCCAACCAATCTAACCCCATAACCGACGCTTGAATCTGGCTAACATAGATCAACACCTAAATCTCACCACTGACCAGAAGTTTCACTTTTAGCATCATATTGATTGTATTGCTATCCAGAACGAAGTAATCTGAAAGCATCGCTTACTCAAGAAGTGTAGGAAACTGAAAAAACTCACTAAAAGCCCTAAACTCAGAAAAACTCTATAAACTCATCATGTCAGGTGAAGTTATTGCTATCTTGAATGATGATCAAATGGATTGGAATGAAAAGTCTATTGCTATAGCTCGAGAATTCAACAGAGTAGAGGAGGCAATGTCCAAAACCAATAGAGCCCTTGCTAGACTTGGAAACAGGAATGAGGATCTAAAGAAAGAAATTGAAATGCTCCAAGATCGACTTACAATTGCAGAAAGTATAGCATATACAGACGTTCCACCACCATCTGAATCTGGAAGTTTCTCATGCAAAGTAGAGATCTTCACCGATCCTGAAGAATATGATGGGTTATGCACTAAGTTTGAAGAATGGTGGGCCAAAATCAAAGGATGGCTCAAAGTCAATTCCAACCTCATTACTCCCATTTCTCAGGATGCAATAGTTGCTGTATTGTCCAGAATGAAAGGTCCACTAGCTGGACGTTTCTCAGAAGTACGCTTATCCAGAGAGCCCCTCTATTGATGGGATGTGCTAGAAGTAGAACTTCCAGCTATGTTCCACTCATCTAACCAGAAAGATTGGGCCACTCATGAACTTGAGAAACTCAAACAAGAGGAAATGAGTACAGATTCTTGGATTGTAAAGTTCAAATCACTCTATCTTCTTGCTCAACTTGAAAGTGGTCATGCAATCAACATTGTAGAAAAAAATGCTCGCCCTTCCATCATTG
This sequence comes from Boletus albobrunnescens, assembly GCA_038093955.1. Classification (NCBI taxonomy): domain Eukaryota; kingdom Fungi; phylum Basidiomycota; class Agaricomycetes; order Boletales; family Boletaceae; genus Boletus; species Boletus albobrunnescens. The sequence continues at coordinate 7,460 of JBBPTC010000418.1, forward strand.
CACAGATCATTAAGGAAGGCAAACATAAGACTAACATCTCAGATTACATGGGAGAAGTCCGAAGAGTCGGTACCGCACAAGAATTCCTGAATTTCATATTCAGAAGGAAGCCTGCTAGACAAGCAAATGCCCTCACTTATGATGACGAAAGTGATGAGGCACATATAGATGCCTTTACCTGAAAAGAAAAGAGTAAACCCCAATCTGCTATTACAGGATCCTGCTTCAACTGTGGAAAACCAGGACATTTCACTAAGGATTGCAGGCAATCCAACACCAGATGTAGCGAATGCCATTGGTCTAGAGGACAGCATAAATCAATATGCAGTAAAGCCAGTACCACTACTATCCAAGCTACTGCCACATCAGAACACATGCCTGCCACATCGTGGGAACAGGCACAGGAATCATTGCCACACGCTTGTAAAGGAATGACCTATGAACAAGTCAAAGCACTTTTCCAATCTCATGAGGCAAAAGCCTCTGCAGCTTGAGTGATCTGGGCAAACAAGCTGCACAGTCCACCAGTTCTGAAACAGTAAATTATTCTCAAAGTCAAAAGGGGTCTTCAATTGAGTTGGAGCTTGGCCAGGACTCCAATCCGGTACTTAATTCTTTTTCCACTAGTCATAGTCAACAAACATCCAGAATTCCTAGTATTGCTCAAATCCAAGGAAATCCAACCAAGGATATTATCTTACCAATCCATGTTGCATCATTTCAATCTCGCAATAAAATCATTTGTGCCCAAGCTCTACTTGACTTAGGAGCTAATACCTTATTCATTGACTGCATATGGGCAAAAGAAAACAGGATTCTGCTTAAACCATTAGATCATCCAATTCTGGTGTATAATGTTGATGGAACCTGAAACTCTGCTGGTGACCTCACACATTGCACTGACATCATCATTGATTACAATGGACATAGAGAAAGAACCATCACCGAGATAACTGATCTTGGAAAGAATCAAATTATCTTAGGCTTTACTTGGCTAAAGCAACATAACCCAGTGATTGATTGAACAGAAGGAACAGTCCAGATGACTCATTGTCCTTCTTCATGTCAAAACTTAAACTCACGTCCGTTCTTCCAACAATATGAATCTAAAGAATGTGATAGTCAGAATGTTTTTAATAAAATCTATATAGGACAGAAGGTTGACCAACAATTGGCTGATCTCATGAATAAAGAAATGAAACCCGAAGAACTCATACCAAAGGAATATCATAAATTCCTAAAAGTATTCTCTAAAACAGAATTAGAATGCATGCCCATACGAAAACCATGGGATCATGCAATAGAATTGAGAGACACCTTTGTCCCAAAGAAAGGTCGACTGATTCCTCTCTCCCCTATAGAACAACAAGAAGTAATTGACTTCATAGATGATTAGTTGCAAAAAGGATATATTCACCCTTCTAAATCTCCTCAAACATCCTCAGTATTTTTTGTTCCAAAGAAAGATGGACAAAAGCAAATGGTACAAGATTACCAATATCTAAATGAACACACTGTGAAAAATATCTATCCATTGCTGCTTATCTTTCAGCTTGTTGACAAGCTTAAAGGATCTAAGTTATTTACCAGGATGGATCTCCAATAGAGATATAACAATATCCAAATCAAAGAAGAAGATGAATGGAAAGCCACTTTTGTATGCCATCAAGGTGCCTTTGAACCTCTAGTGATGTTCTTTGGCTTATGCAACTTGCCGGCCACTTTTCAAACCATGATTAATAAAATCTTCACTGACATGCATAATGTGTGTGTTGTCTATATAGATGATCTTATGATCTTCACTAAAACTGATGATCATAAAGAATATGACAAAATTGTACTTGAGGTACTCTGATGACTTGAAGAAAATGACTTCTTTATCAAACCAGAGAAATATCATTTCCGAGTTAAAGAAGTAGAGTTCTTAGAAATGATCATCACTCCATTAGAAATTAAAATGGATGATGACAAAGTTAAAGCTATTCTAGAATGGCCTACACCCACTACTGTTTGACAGGTTCAAAGCTTCCTAGGACTTGCCAACTTCTACCGTCGATTCATAGAAGGCTATGTACAAGTCACTCGTCCTCTCAATGATCTTACAAAGAAAGAAAATTCCTTTATATGGGCCAAAGCTCAGCAAACCGTGTTTGATACTCTCAAACATTACTTCACTTCTGCCCCTATTATTGCATTTCCCAATATAGATAAACAATTTCGCTTAGAAACTGATGCCTCTGACTTTGCCACAGGAGTTGTGCTCTCAATGGAACTAGATGGCAAACAGCATCCAGTTGCATACTCTTCGCACTCTATGAGCCCAGAAGAATGAAATTATCCTATAGCCAATAAAGAAATGCTTAGCGTTATCCGAAGTCTTGAATAGTGGAGACACTACCTAGAAGGTACTCAATCTGAATTTGAAATTTGGAATGATCATGCCAATCTCCAATGGTTCATGCAAAGACAAGATCTAAATCATAGACAAGCCTGATGGGCTCAATATTTATCTAGGTTTAACTTCAAATGGGTCCATAAAGCTGGAGCTCAAATAGAAAAAGCCAATGCCTTGTCCCAATGAGAAGACCATACTGCCAGCATGGATGCCGATAATAAAAGTGTATTAGTCATACCGCCAGAGAAAATCAGAAATATAGTCATTGTAGAAACAGATTCCGATACCATTAAAGAAAAGATCAAAAATGCTACTTGGAGACTAAAAGAAAAAGAAATAACAAAGCTATGTACCAATAACAAAGTCTGTATGGAGCAGCAAGATTTGCTAGCAGACAAAAATGGAAAGATCTTTGTACCTGATGTTCATGATCTCTGAATGGAGGTTATACAATTACATCTTGACACTCCTATTGCTAGACATCCCGGTGTAGAGAAAACATTAGAACTCATCTCATGCAGTTATTGTTGGCCAGGAATGTCAACACTAGTAAAAAATTATATTTCAAGATGTGATCACTGTGCAAGATTCAAAGAACAAAACATTGCTCCTGCTGGAAAACTACAACCATTACCAATTCCAGACAAACCATGGAAAGATATATCTGTTGATTTCACCACAGATCTATCCCTATCAAAAGGATTTGATTCAATCTTAGTGGTTGTTGATCGATTCTCTAAAGAAGTCAAATTCATTCCCTGTGTAAAAATGACATCTGCTTTGAATACAGTTCATTTTTATCTAGACCATGTATGGAAACATTATGGGCTTCCATCTACCATCATTTCCAATCAAGGCCCTCAATTCACCTCTTAGATAATGAAAGACTTATGCCATAGGTTAGGGATTCAACCTAAACTATCCACTGCCTTCTATCCCCAAACTGATGGACAAACAGAACAAATGAATAGAGATCTCCAACAATATCTTCGCTTATTCACTTGCAAAAAACAAGACAAATGGGTTAATTGGTTGCCTCTTGCACAATTCTCGTATAACTCAGAGCAACAACAATCTACTCAGAAGTCTCTGTTTGAAGTAACTCATACTTATCAGCCTTGCTTGGGTTTTGAGCAATGCTCCACCAAAGCTCCTACTGCAGAACAATTTGCGAAAGATATTCAGGACACCATAGATCAAACTCGGGCCAACCTAGAGAAAGCTCAACACCATATGAAAGAACAAGCCAATAAATATAGATCTAAGGCACCCGGTTACATCATTGGTGATAAAGTTTGGCTCTCTATAGAAAATTGACACAAGCTTCTCACAAGCTGTCAGAATGATGGCTAGGATTTTACGTTATTATGGAATTGATCGGCAACAATGCCATCAAGCTTTGTTTACCAAAATCTATGCAAATTCATCCAGTAGTAAATATATCTCGACAAGCCAGGACCAGTGTTAGTCACTGAAGATCGGGAAACCGAATGGCTAGTTGATTACATAGTGGATGCACGCTGGAAAGCCAATAGATTAGAATTCCTTGTTCATTGGCAGGGATATTCCAATGAGGAATGAACTTGGGAACTGGAATCCTACTTGACTTATTCACAAGAGTCACTTGCTGACTTTTACAAGTCGTATCCAAATGCACCTCGTTGGCTCCGCATGGCCACCCTTGATTTCCTTGACTTATTCAAATATTGTGGTCATCCAATAGCAGAAGTCCCAAAGGATAGACTCCCTCTAGACCGCCTAGACATTGACTCATGCTATGACTCGTGTTCTGACTTGAGTACACCTCATGGTGACACTGCCAAGATAAGAGAAAGGTATACAGCTTTGAATGTTTCACCCCCTCCTCTCATCCCCTCGAGTCCTCACACACCATAGATACAATGGCCCACTTGAACAATGCTAACAACTTCTTTGCTCTTGCTTCCAACTCTTTCTTCATGTTCTATGCCCTCTATCAATACATGACATCTAATTCATGTCTTCCTGACTTCTTCCTTGCCCTCCTCTACACATGGATGACTTATGAGTTCCCCTATGGATGTCTTAGATATGTCACACCACTTCCATGCACCTTTTCCCAGTCCACTATTTTTGATGAAGCTATTACTGGATATAACCCCTATTATATTCCTCCCCCTTGGCAGCACACTGATGGATGGATTGACAATGCTGGCAACCCTTTCATCCACTGGTGGCATGATAATATGCTTACTGATGAATCTGCTTGGCCTCAGGATCTCACACACTAGAATACTAATTATTATAATAACAGTGAAGTCTTCACTACATATGATACCGATGAAGTATGGGGTCCTGCAGATGTTACCCCTGAGGATTCCCACTTACCCTCTGATGATAAAGAGCCGCCTCAGCTGGATACTGAACCTGATGACCATGTTCCTACATATCAAACTTGGGGATATGTGGATGATTTTTGGTCCTCTGATTCTAATTATATTGAGGACACATCTCCAATGCTTAACCACACCTAGGATCAACCAGGATGTTTGATCTTAGCAGGGGGGTAGTGTTACACATGCCCTATTTTTCCCCTATTTTTCCCTATTTTTCCTAGTCCTCAATCGCTCATCTCAGGTCAATAACTATTTCACTACCAAAGTTCACTACACTTTTCCTAATCATCTTACCCTAATCAACCTCAGTCACATCTTCACATCTTCACAACTTCACGACTTCACATCTTCACAATATCACAGCTTCACATGTTTACTCTTCACACCTTCACCATGTCACCTCTTCACATGTTATGCTATCTTACACATCTTTCGCCTAGTCATACATATGTTTGCCTTATAACCCCTATCGTCCACTCATGACTTGCCACACCCAATCCACATGCACACAGCCTAGACATATGTCATAGACCTCTCCTACCCCATTCTCCTTGTCTTGCCACACTTGATCTTCGTGAGTGTCATCCTCGTCATCTGATCATGGTACCAGATCCGTAAACTTCATAGAATCCATCCTGATTCCTCCTCCATCTTGACCTTGCACACGATGCACACCACATTGTCCTGTCCTGCATCCTCCTTCTCCACCGAGGTCTCCCTCGCCTTCTGACTTCAACAACGAATACGACTCTACTGCCTGGGCCAACATTACTGGATCTCTGGGGGGAGACTATTTAGATTTTTAAAGAGTAGTTCCAACAGGAGTTTGGAACATAACGGGGGGGTAATGTTACAATTTGCTCATTTCTTTTGTCTTGACTAGTCCTCATCGACTAGCTATGCTAACCTCTACTTGTCTTGGACTATTCCATGCCACTTAGCCATGCCACCCGCTAAGTCCCGAGTCTCTTATCTTCTTATCTTCGATCACGTGTATAACATTGTTCCACGTCGTTCCATGACCTTCCATTCCACAGTCACTTATTCAGACTTCTCCCTGCGGAATTCCCTTTCCTGTCTTGGTCCATGCGTATTGGCCTATCTATATAAACCCCATGATCACACCATAGTACTTTAGCTTCGATCTCCTAGATGTATATCCTGTAACCTAGTCTGAGTCTAATAATATCCCTTTTCTCTTCAAAGTCTCACCTTCTCCGTTACAAGTCTTCACCGCACTTCGAGTGGTGTTCTTGACCTAGTCGTCATTAAGACTATTGACTCAATGCTTACTCGTATGAATGGCATTCCACTGTTCTCTCTGACTCGACTCATGACATTGCTGCACGACGTCACTCTGACCCCATATGAACAGCATTCCACTGTTCTCTCTGACTCAATTTGTGACATTGCTGCACAACGTCACTCTGACCCTGACTTCAACCAACCTAGGCTATGCTCGTCTTTACCCAGGCCAAGCATAACACCAGACAATTAACAAGAAAGGCCAGATTCACTTCACCTCTGACCTATATCTAAACATCGAAGGAATAGCCCAAAAGGTGACCTTCTATGTCATGGACTGTGGAACTGAGAACGTCATTCTTGGACTCCCCTGGCTAAAGAAAGCCAACCCTTCTGTCGACTGGAAATCAAATACCCTTATGATCGACAAGTCTGCAGATGAATCCAAAGGACTCTATCAATCCTATGCCTTGAATGCCCTTATCCAATGACACTCTTTTAAACCAACGTCGCCCTCCTCCTCAACACACCATGATCAGAGCAGCCGCTGCTGATCACCTTGAAAAGTTCATCAGACACAAGTCCGAAAACTAATATGTCCAATGGGCCTGCAATGTCTACACTTGCAACCAGATTGTACAATTCGGTTCTTATTTCTCCCCTTTAGGCTTCTCTGTCCCTGCCAAACTAACCTCCATTGCCAAAGTAACATCCGCCATGGAGCTAGCTAGAGAGGCTGATAAGAATAAGAAGGAAACCATCCTTCCTCCCAAATACCAAGAGTATACTTCCGTCTTCTCGAAGGAAGCTACTGACCACATTCCTCCATCCCAACCCTATGACCACGAGATCAATCCTCCTTCAAACTGATGCCAATGGTGAGTGTCATCCTTGCTCCTATCTCTTTGAATCATTTTCCCCCGTAGAGAGAAACTACAACATCTATGATCATGAACTTCTTGTGATCCTCTGTGCTCTGAAAGTGTGGTGCCACTATCTCCTCAGCTCCGCTTTTCCCATTAGGTCTTTACAAACCATAAAAATCTAACTTATTTCCATTCCGCCCAGCACTTGAACCAACATCAAGCCCACTGGCTCCTAGACCTTGCAGATTTCGATCTCAAGATCACTTATGTTCCTGGCAAAGATCTTGCCACCCCTGATGCTCTCTCTCGCTGCCCAGATCTCCTTTCCTTATCCAACAATGACAACCAGGGAACCGTCCTTCTTCCCCCCTCTCTCTTTGTCAACATGATTGATTCCACTATCTCTAGTATCATTGAAGATGAATCAAAGAAGGACAACCTCTACCTATCTGTTCTCCACTCCCTTGACAAGGGTCTTCCTGCTCCTTTCCATTCCTGCCTTTCCAATTGGCAACTTTACAACAGCATCCTTCTTTACCAGAATCATGTTTACATCCCTTCCACTAAGGGCCTCCATCGTTCCATCATTTCTTGTTGCCATGATCACCCTTCTGCCGGTCACCCTAGCTTCTTGAAAACACGTCAGCTCATCTTTGCCAACTATTGGTGGCCAGGCCTCACTTCCAACATCTGTTCCTTTGTATCTGGCTCTGCTGTCTGCCAGCAGAACAAAGTGAACACCCATCTGATGTCACCCCCACTCCTCCCTATTTCCTCAACCACCTCTCAACCCTTTCAGCAGATCTCTTGCGATCTCATCACTGACCTTCCTCCATCTGCTGGTTTCGATTCTCTCTTGGTTGATCAATGGCTTACTAAGGAGGTAATTCTCTGCCCAACCAAGAAAACTTGTACTGCCAAAGAAGTAGCATCACTCTTTTTCATGAAAGTCTACTCACAATTTGGCCTTTATGATAAAATCATCTCTGACAGAGGCCCCCATTTCGCCTCTGCCTTTACAAAAGAACTCGGGAGAATCCTAGGTTATGATCTCTCCCTCTCTATGGCTTATCATCCTCAGACTGACGGTGAAACTGAATGGGTCAATCAGGAAATCAAGACTTATCTGCATATCTACTGTGGAAACAAACCCACCGCATGGTCTGAATCTATTACCCACGCAGAATTCGCACATAATCACTGTCCTCACTCTGTCACTGGTAAATCCCTGTTCTTCCTGATGATGGGATATGAACCTCATGCCCTCTCTGATGTTATTACTTTATTCAACCTCCCTGCCATCGAAGAATGGATAAAAACCCTTACTGCTGCTCAAAACAAAGCCCTTGCCACACATGAACTCACTAGGCAAGTCATGGCCTTTCATTCTCAAAAACCCTTTTCCCTGTTCCAGAAAGGTGATAAGGTGTGGCTAGAAGCCCACAACCTAAAACACCACGTCATCCACTCAAAATTAGCCCCAAAGTGAGAAGAACCCTTTACTATCACAAAGGTCTTATCGTCCATTACATACCAACTCCAACTCCCACAGATGTGGAAAATTCATTCCATCTTCCATGCTTCCCTCTTATCATTCTATTGCGAAAACACTGTTCATGGAAAGAACTTCCCTGCACCATCTCCTAACCTGGTTGATGGCGAAGAAGAATACGAAATTGAGCAGATATTACGCCACTGTGGAACTCCGTCCTCCTGCTATTACCTGATCTGATGGAAAGAATATTCAGCTGAAGAAGACTCCTAGGTTCCTGAGTGGAATCTCAAAAATGCAAAGTCCACTCTCGAAGAATATAAGAAACTTCATTCCTTTGCCTTTCCTTCCTTACCCCCTTCCTCTCAAATATCCACCAGAAACAAAAACCGTCGCTGACAACAATGTCCTCTATGTCAAACCTTTACGAGTCTTCTTTCTTTTCATCTGACACTGCATTAGTTACTGAATTCTCTGTTACCGAAGACCTCCCCCCTACTGCTCTGGCCACTACATTGTCCCCTCAAATATTTGTTCATGCCCCTGCCATCCCTGTCATTTCTGTGGACATGTCACTCTTTGCCCACTGTCTGGTCAATGATCTCCTAGACAACAATCAGATCTACCGCCTTCACTCATATTTTAGGGACTTACATCTTGCAGTTCCTATCAATGCCCATCTCGACATGGGGTCCCCCCTTCTCACTGTCTACTTGGCAGCTCACCAAGTTGGCTGGCTAGAACTCCTAGCCAATCATTATTCCTCCAACCCGCAATTCAATTTCTTGAAAACCATTATCAGAGATGTCATCAAGCAGTTAAACGACTCCATTAACATGCTCTCACATCAGATGGGTCTCTTTGATTTCCTCGAAGATCTTGATCGCTACCTCTGGGAGCTCAATGAACAAGAACATCCTCCGTTCATCCCTCTCTCCTCCCCTCATGTCCCAACCATTCTGTCAACCTTGTCTGCATCCTCATCAGCCCTAGAGCCAGCCAAACTCACCTACACAGAATGCATGGACCATTATTGAACTGGAGGGGATGGAAGTATAGCACTCCCATTCACCCATCCTCACTTTGCTGAAGCATGTCACCACTGTCACCGGCTAGGTAACTTCCAACATGACTGCCGCTTTTATTGCTGCCCTCTCTGCCTCCAATTTGCACCAGGTCATTCACAGGCCGCTTGCCCTCTCAAGAGAAGGTCTACTCCTGTTGCTTCAACCTCCCCTGCCACATCCTCTTCATCTCATCATTCTCGATCATCTCAGATATCATCCTCGTCTTCTGGTTATGGTACCAGATCAGTTAACTTCATAGCACCCATCCCAGTTCCTCCTCCATCCCATCCTTGTACATGACAAATCTCTTGTCGTCCTGTTCCTTGTCCACCCTCTCCACTGAGGTCTCCCTTGCCACCTGATTATAATGATGAATATGACTCCACTGCCTGGGCCAACATTACTGGATCTCTGGGGGGAGCTTATTTAGATCTCTGAGAAAGTAGTTCCAATGGGAGTTTGGAACATAACAGGGGGGTAATGTTATGATTTATTCTTTTCTTTTGTCTTGACTAGTCCTTGCTGACTACCTATGCTAACTTCACCTCGTCTCGGACTATTCTGCACCACTTAGCCATGCCACCCACTAAGTCCCAAATCTCTTATCATCTTATCTTTGATCACGTGTATAACATTGTTCTACATCATTTCACAACCTTTTATTTCACAGCCACTTATTCAGACTTCTCCCTGTGGAATTTCCTTTCCTGTCCTGGTCCGTGCATGTTGGCATATCTATATAAACCCCTATGATTGTACCATAGTACCTTAGCTTCGATCTCCTAGGTGTATATCCTGTAACCTTGTCTGAGTCTAATAATATCCCTTTTCTCTTCAAAGTCTCACCTTCTCCGTTACAAGTCTTCACTGCACTTTGAGCAGTATTCTTGATCTAGTCATCATTAAGACTATTGACTCAATGCTTACTCATATGAATGGCACTCCACCATTCTCCCTTGCTCGACTTGTGACATTACTGCACAACGTCATCCCTGACCTTGACTTGTGGTATTACCGCAACGTTGTCCCCTGTCTGGACTCGTGATACTACCACAACATCCATCCCAGTCTCGACCTACGATATCACTATAGTGTCATTCCTTGACCTTCAACCAACCTAGGCTCTGCTCGTCCTTACTCACCTATCACCTCCAAACAGATGGTGAAATAGAATGAATAAATCAAAAGCTAGAAACCTACCTCCAAATATTCTATCAAGAAGACCCAACAAAATGGACAGATCTCTTGACACTGGTAAAATACCATCATAACTTCTCCATCCACTCCATAATCCAGAAAACCTCTTTCTCTCTAATAATAGGATATGAACTCAGAGGATATCTGTTACACATGCCCTATTTTTCCCTATTTTTCCTAGTCCTCAATCGCTCATCTCGGGTCAATAACTATTTCACTACCAAAGTTCACTACACTTTTCCTAATCATCTTATCCTAATCAACCTCAGTCACATCTTCACGTCTTCACGACTTCACCATTTCACATCTTCACGATATCATGGCTCCACATGTTCACTCTTCACACCTTCACCATGTCACCTCTTCACATGTCACGCTATCTAACACATGTTCCACCTAGTCACACATATGTTCGCCTCATGACCCCTATTGTCCACTCAT
>JBBPTC010000419.1:0-18479 GCA_038093955.1 Boletus albobrunnescens
GCGGCATGGATTTGAACGAGCGCGAGTTGCTGTGTTTAGCATCTTCGTGGCCCCATTTAGAAGCTTTTGAGGTGGGAAACAACTATGACTGGACACCGTCGAGCGCCATTACTCCCGGAGGATTTCTGCAGCTGTTGGAAAGATGCAGGTCACTCCGGGTGCTCCATTTCATGTTTGACGCGCGCGGCTACACAGAAATTCCCCAAGGCCACCCATGGCGTGGCCTGACGATGCCCAAGAACTCGTTCATTCACGTCCTGAACTCCCCCATCGAAGAAGAGTCTATCAACGCTCTCGGCATTTTCTTTCACGTCGCGCCTTACCCAGATTTCGGCCTAACGACTCATTGGAACAATCAGTATTTTAGGGGCAGCGAACGACGTCCGGAACTCTGTGATCTGTATTATGATCGGTGGGTGGAGGCTCGTTCGCTTGCTCGCGATCTCTGGAAGGAGAGGAAGGAGTTGAGATACGCGTTGGAAACTCGACCTTGAATCATGATCTGCATCGCTGGATGACAGTCAGCGGGTGCCAAGGGGGAGATTCACCTACGCATTTTCAAGCATTAGGGGGGGGTATGATCACGGCAAGTTGGCTGTAGTTATCCATGTAGCGCCACATCTACTTCATATGCATAAGCGACAGAATGGTAATGAATACTGCTTGCCAGCCTGTGGCCAATCGCGAGTTCTCGCTTCGGCACCTGCGCTCGAATTCCGCATTGCCCCAGAGGCGTCAAAGCAACCATCAACTTCCTAACCATTGAGGCGCATGATCGCAAACGAAAAAAAAAAAAAAAAAAAAAAAAAAAAAAAAAAAAAAAAAAAAAAAAAAAAAAAAAAAAAAAAAAAAAAAAGAAAAAAAAAAAAAAAAAAAAAAAAAAAAAAAAAAAAAAAAAAAAAAAAAAGAGTGTGTGGAGTCGGTGTCCATGTCCTAGCGGTGCACTTGTCCACCCCGCTCTGCCGAATAGCTGTGTGCATGCCAATTGTCAATATCACCTGTTTCGGGGACAGTGTGCGCGAATGGAGGTAGGGTGGTATGGTAGTGATTCGACTGCCCGTTGTGGTTGTGGTGGTTTGAAGACTGAAAATTAAGGTATGAGCAGGGTGGTACGAGAGGTTCCGTACACTTACGCCATAATGATCGTCCTCGACCTTGACGGACCCGTAGTGATTCGAGTGGTAATTATTGGCGAGCGCCGAGTGAGATAACGAGCTGGGGCGACTGTTCGCTGGCGAATGCGAAGAGTGATTCATTTGGGAGGGCTGCTGGTGGGTGGAAGACGACATGGTCATTATACATGCCAGCGCTCACGATACAGGGAAGCAAGGGAACAGTACTCGCCGAGAATGGAGGACTGGATGTCGAGCTAGAACCCGAGGGGGTGTTGGGCAATTGGTGGAAAGCCGGGGCATGAAGGCTGAACAGGGAAGAGCCGTTACTGGAGACACCGTGACCAGAAGACGAGTTGTGGTTCTGGATGTTGCTGTACTGGTGGTGTGACAACGGCTGGGGGATCGTTAGGGGCGGAGGGCGCGGGAGAGTGTCAGGGTGAGATGCGTCGGGACCCTGGGGAACGCGAATCAAAAAATTCGGACGGGGACTAGGCAGGTCGGGGCTCACGATGTAGAGATCGTCCATTTTTCGTTTCTTGAAGTCGCGCTCGCAGCCGCGAGAGTCATGGAAGGAGTGGAGCGAGTGCCTCCTGTACTCTGGGAGGTGCCTGTGGTCTGAATCGCCAATGAGACGCCTCATTTCCTCGTTTTCCTTTTGGAGGCGAGTGTTTTCCTGTTCGAGCTCGCGAATCTTGACTAGCGGGGGTGGGAGAGCGGCAACCTGGTCTGGGGTGAAACCGAGGGCTGTCTGGAGCTTGGTGACGGTCTGTTCGAGCTGTCAAGACGATACATGAGTGAGCGCGTTGGGTTCGCGTTTTAGAGGCGCGGAGCTTCAAGTGTCTCCGCGATGAGGGGGGGACGCACCTGTTCGATGTAGGCCTTTCGCTTTGCGCGATGGCGAGCTTGGGCCTTTGCATTACGGCTGCGCTCTGGTCGATCAGACTGCTGTGACGAGACGGGTTCAGCGGCGGCGTGAGCCATCGAGGACATGTAACGTTATCACGTAACTTGGAGGGAGAGGAAGAGGAACGTCGGGGTTGAAAAAAAAAAAGGAGGGAGAGTTATTATAGTTGGAGTACGGCGCACTGCAGCCAGGTCAGACGCCCGACTGGCTGGCTGGCCCGAAAAGAACCCCCCCCCCCCCTCCCCACTGCCTCGGAATCCGAATTATTCGCCTTGTCAAATCAGCCGACATGTCCTCAAACCGACCCTGGTGGCAAACCTTGTCGCTCCCACTCTACTTCTTCTGCCAACAGTTCATCTCGAATCAAATCTCGACGAACTCGAGAAGGAACACCCTTTGGAACAGCCAGGCAATCAACCTTCTGCCGTCTGACGCGGGTACCCTCCGCACTGCGCTCCCCGTTCCGGACGAGGTCCCTCTCTGCGATCGGGGTTGATCCCGCTCAAGTGTTGCAGGTCCCAGCTTGGTCCTTCGCAGCAGCTAGCAAGCCAACCAGCCAACCAGCGAGCCAGCGAAGCCAGAAAAGGGCCCTCACTCATCGGCAATTTGCGGTCGCTGCCAAATGCCGCCGTGCGTGCCTGATGTGTTCCTCTGTTGATCCCCGATCAGCCAAATTTTCTTTTTCGAGTTTGGCTCCGCTTTCCCTCATTTGTTTGTTTTTCTATTCAATTTTAAAACTCCGATAACTCCGCGAAACCCTGCACTCCATCTCCGCTTTTGTCCTTCGCTGAGTCTCTCTTTCCTCGGAAATCCACGGGTGGTGTGGACTTGTCTTATCATACAAAAAAACCTTCCAAGATACTTTTTAACCCGGGCGGCCGGACCTTGGAGATCATATATGTTGCCAACCCAGGCAGGGCCCTCAACCCTCCATTCCAATTCAATCGGCATCTACCGCGACCGGATCTCCCACGCACCGGCCCTCTCCCACAACATGTGACCGGCACGTACCCTGTATCGTCACTTGTCACGCCGACGCCGGAGCCCTACTCGCCCCCCACAGCGAGCAGCTATTGGTGCGGGAAGGGGGACGAGGAGGTTGAGCGGGTCGATTCGATGCGATCCGATGTCTGAGATACAGTCTCGTTCGCTTAAGAAATAAGAATCTGTCACGACCCATTCGGCAACTCTGTCCCCGTGGGCAAACAGGAAAAAAGAACAAAAAAAAAAAAAAAAAGTCGCAATCTTGATGGCAGCACATGGGCAGAGACAACTCCAATCGGGGAGTGGGGGGGGAGGAGCCCAAGATGAACGACTGGACTGGTAAAAACGTGTCCCTCGTCCACTCCTATCCCTCCATCCATTGGAACGTGCGGACGCATTACCCACTGAAATCGACGTGCGCGTTCGAACTTCGAGTCCTCGAGGCAAGGTGGAGCGTTTTCAAATTCGCAACGACGTTGATACCTGATACCATCGTCTTCGGCGGCGTGTGGTGTGTTCGCTCTCAATAGACGTCCGAAATCGGAGTACTAGGTACCCGGGTACGGGTGTCGTTGGCCTCTTCCGACCGGAGACTGACCACAACGTGCTCTCGCTCGCGTCCGCGTTCATTCCACTTGTCAGCGCTCCCCTCCGTTCTCGCGCACCTGACCGACCTTTCATTTTTTTTTTTCCCTTCCTCTTGCGAACCTGAGCGTGTCCGTGTCCGTCCATCGCGCCAACCTTTTTTTTTTTTTTTTTTTTTTTTTTTTTTTTTTTTTTTTTTTTTTTTTTTTTCCTTCCTGCGCTTGCAGTTCGGATAAGGGCTGAGGAGGGAAGAGGAAGAAACCGAGATGCGCATCTCGCAATGTAACCGTTTATAGTATACGTTGAACAGCCTCGTGGAATGCTCAAGGCGATATCTAGCCGAGATAAAGTGACAAACTAGGTCCTTTTTTTCTCAACACACTCAGTGTGCTTGCTCAATGAGTCACGACGAGCCTCATGAGAGGGGGAAAGAACACCCGGCATGTGTCTCACGAGACGCCTCAAGACATGCAAGCGTCTCGTGCGAAATAAAATGGCAATCTGCAGGCGTGTGTGCCAGCACTGACATTTACAAAGAGTCAGGGGAGGTGAGAAGATCCAGAGACACGAACGCTCGACAGACAGGAAACCCATACACATTCACGCGTCGAGGGTCGTCGAACCCTTGCGACCCTTGCTGGCATCCGTACTCGAAATCACGATCACCCTCCAAATCTCGACGTGGTACATAATTCAACGTCAACATCGACGGCCATCAGATGCGTAGCGTTCACTCATACCCGTACCTTTGTATGTAATGCGCAGATGCGCAGGCAACGCTCCGAGGTCACCCTCGATCGTCTATTCCCAAGAGGGTCGCACCTTTGAGTTTGCATCCGAACTGCAGGGAAAGCATACAACAAAAGAGGGACCACACGGGAATGAAGGTCGGAATGGACAGGAAACGGACAACTCATCGAGGGTCCCCCCCGGAAATTTAATGCGCTTTCCGATATCGGGAGTGGGGGAAAGACGGCATCTTCCCTCGATTCATGATCTTCTCGCGTCAAGGTTGAGTTTGTGTCCGCGTACTGCGACGGAGAGGTCAAGAGTCTAGAAAAACCCTGACAACGATCCACCCCACAGCAAGCCGCGACAATGGACCAGGAATGCGGGGCACGCGCTGTGTCACGTCTGGATCCTCGATCGATCGCGCTTCGGGCGAAAAAGGGTGAAAGCGTGAGTGAGCGTACCACACATGCCATAACAGCCCGTCGTAACGTGTAATCCATGTTCCAACACGAACGCGAAAGCATGCCTGTAGCCCGTGCCTGTATAACGTGTCGGTGGCCAGCCCGGAAATGGTCGTTAAACGTCAGCAACTCGTCGTGGCGTCCCTCACATAATGTGATATCATGGGGAGCCGCCTGACACTGGGAAAGATACGCCGCCGCCATCAGGGCTGCGCATCCGCGAGTAAAAAGGCTATAGCAGAAAAAAAGGCTAGTTTGCCATCGATAGCTCAACTCAGTTGCGCGATGGAACCGGGTAGCACTCAGTCCCACTCTTAAAGGTAGTATTGGGCGGACCAAGCGGTGACTTGGCGTTCGAGCGACACGGAGCGATCGGATCGGGCCCCCTGGATTGTAGGCGCTCAAAGGCTAGGGTCCTGCACAGCCAAATACACAAGTGGGGAAATCGCCAGCACAAATGCCTTGGTGCGCGGTCAGTAGAGGCCGTGTCGTCCATTACATTGCAGTCGAATGTATTCCTCCTGGCAGGAAAGTTCATCAGGCAAACCGAAGAAAACCAACCAGACATCGTAGATCCCTTCAGAGAACGTACGACTCGTACATCGAATAGCTACATTTCATCGTCCGATAGCACAATGCGCCCTTGCCTTGTAGGTCGAGGAACCGTAGACGTCGGCGACGCGGATGCCTGTCGTGCCTGTGCCTGCCATTCAGAATCGCTCGAAATGTTGATTGTCTCGGGTGCGGGTTTCGGCTTCCGAACTAGGCGGGGTCTCGGTCGTGTTGCGGCTTTCAGCGGGGGGGACGGCGACCGACTGCGGCGCAAGGACTGGAAGATCTCATCGTCGCTATTGGAGTCGCTCGAAAGTACTTTTGGAGAGACGAGTGCCGGATCATCTTCCTCTGCGCTCGATAAGGCTGCATCCCTCCCCTTCTTCCGTCGCTTCTTCGTCCCAGTCGCGCGCATCGTCGAGATCTTACCACTCTCAGCAGCAGCGCGTGCTGTCTTCTCTCGCAGCGCCTTCTCCCTCTCAAGGAAGGCCTCCATGTCGCCATACTCTTCATCACTGTCTTCGATGAACTGAGCGGACTTGTACGTCTTTTCTTCTTTTCTTTTCTTCTCCTTCTTGCGACGCCGGGGTTCGTCATCAGGAAGTTCGACGTCGGAACCGAGCGATGGTGATCGCCGCCTGCGGCGTCTGCGCGTTTTCTTACTGAGCATCTCATTCGCCTTCTTTCCCCCCAACTCGATTGGATTCTTGAGGGACTGATCGACGACGTTCAGACGCTCCCGTAGAACGGACGGCGTGATCGAGGCGGGCACAACCCACTGGAGTTCCTCGGCATCTATAAACACGCACAGCTGGAGTGCCAGGATCGTGCCAAAGACCGTATAACACACCTTCCGCCATGATCGTAAACTCCAGCAGGTGGAACACAAGCTTGAGCCTCGCGTCTTTGGTAGCAGCATTCGCATGCTCATCATTGACGTAAGGGATTTCTGCACGGGTCACCCTCAATATCGTCCGTGCATTCTAAGGATGGCTGCACACACCATAGTCGGTGAATCTGGAAGAGGCTTCCCTGGAAGGTGCTGCATTCTTTCGCGGGGCATCCTCAATGCCACCGGCATCTTCATCCCAATTAATGTGATCCGTCTCATCTACAATTTGTTGTCGCTGGCGGATGACTAAAACGAGAATCTGGACACATCCGTGACAAGTGTCTATCAGCCTTGTGTCGACAGCGTGGCAAGCTGTGGCTACTTACGTCTTTCACCCATTCCACCAATTCAGACTTGCCATCCTCGACGAGCGCCACAACAGCGATACCGATTTGTTCGCTCCAAGAATAGCCCTTCTTGACTTGGACCTCCTCTGAAAAGCCACCGTCTTCGGCCGACCGTCGTTTGCGATTTCCTTTCAGCTCAGGCTCCCAACTCGAGTACTGTTTCCAGTGGCTACGGTTCATGGGATACCACGCCTATAGATTACAAGTAACCGGCAACCGATAAGCATTGCTAACAGATAAGGTGAAATGAACGCCTCACCTCAATCATGAGGAATGGCTCTTCCTCCACGGTTTTGAAGAACTTCCGTAATATGAACGTTATCAATTGTATGAGATCTTGGTAGGACCTGTCTTTCGGAAGCGATCGTTGATCATCGAGGATAAATTTGAAGAGTTGGAGACTCGAGACCTATTTGACGTACATATAAATGTGCATTAGGCGTGAAACCACTCACATTGAAGTACAAGCCTTCCGCCTTCGCTTTTACGACTTGCCGATGAATGAGGCTCACAGCCCTCTTCATCAACTCCGGAGAGTCGAATTCCTTGTAGCGTGAGATGTAGAAGAGCAATGTCCGCGTAATCTCGGAATGTGCGAATTTCTGTCATCGGGCCCAATCATGAGTGCTCGTCAGCTGATAGCACCGTGCGGCCCATGCGTGCTCAGCCACGTACCATCTCAAAGGCTTCGAACGTGAACATCGTTTCATGAATCGTGTCTCCCTCTTCCTCGGCCACACTGTCATCTTCAACGTCAGGCACGCCATCCTCTTCCGGAGGACCGTTCCCTTTGTAATCAGCATGTTAGTGCCGTGTTCGTGAAACATAGAATCTAAACATACCTTTGGCTTTCTTCTTTCTGTTCATCTTCTTCCTCACGTACACTGCACTGCTGTTCTCATTCCCCCAACGCTCTAACATGCGTAGAAGCTCATAGGCCAAATACACGCTCGAGTTGAGATAAGTCAATGATTGCGTGCCTTCCTTGTAAGATCGCAAACTTTCCAACGCAATGTCAAGAACGTCGCCGTTATAGATCAGCTGTTGCTGGAGGAGCCGCGCGGCCTCGTTGAGTTCCGGATCGGAGATTACCGATGAAGACATGTTATCGATTAAGAGGAGGAGCTGTGTTAGACATTCGATACCCGCTTGCAATTCGTTCCACATCTTGGGCTAGAAATATCAAAACGGCAAATACGCCACCAAACAATCAGCTCCAAAAAGAATACCAAATATTAAAAATGATATACTTTTTCTTCCATCGCCTCCCTCATCCGCCTGAGGACCCAAACGATCCAGCTCCTATCAGTGACTGCCGCAACAAGGCCTAGATTCCACCTGCGGTGGCCACCGACGACGTTCTCCTTGGATCGCAAGTTAAGGAAGAACTCGAGGAGCCACTTGGTGGTGTATAATAAGCGGAGATGGTCCTTCTCGGTGATCTTGGGTCGTTCCGACTTGATATCCTTCAACAGCGAGGAAAGGAATGCTATAGGCCATGAGAACCGCACCGGAGATGTGAAACCACCAGACACACGGTTAAAGCAAGACTCCACAAACTCTTTCGCAAATCCCTGTAAGACTAGCCTTGCCTCGTAAGAGAGACTATCCTCTCGGGTCAACTCGTCAACCTTGTTGGCTTTTCGGGCCTTTTGATGCTTTGAAATGTCGAGTATACTTCCTGATTCTTGCGTAATCGCCGCTTGACGATGAAGGACCAGTGGCCGCGAGGAAGACCCTCTTTCCGATGCACCGGCTGTGGCTAGGGATTCAGCATTATCGCCACTACGATCAACTTGCGTCTTCTTGTTAGGGTTGAGCCGAACCGCGATGGTAGTACCAAATCGCGAATGACGGGACGACGCATTGCGGGCAATGTTTCGCTTCTTCTTGTCCTCGGCGGCCAAAAGGCGTTGCAAATTCTGGGCAGGTTGCTGCGTGGACTTCATTCAACATTTTGTTCTAGACATGGGAATGTGACGACTTGCCTTGGTTTGGTCAATAGTTAACGCCGTTGGCTTGATACCCCGAAATAGGAGATAAAAAACTTCCAGAACGAGCGTGTTGGACGCATTGAATAACGGATCTTGATCATTGTTGGCGGCAATAGTGAGCAGCAAGTCAAGGGTGTGCGTCTCAGACAGTGCCTTGACGAGCTTCGTCTGGAGAGAAGAATACTCTGCCTGATCGGCACTGAAGTGCATATTCGGGGGGAGGTCCTTGATGAAAGCGAGATTACGGATGAGGTGGAGCACGACGTTGACAATTTGACCGTCACGCTCCTGTCGTTCCTTCGCAGGCTTCGACAGGGGAGGTAACATGATACCAAATAGCGCTTGCATGACGCCTGGTTTGAGCAGAGCTACCTTGTAATGCAGGTGACTCAGCGTCAGCTGCGTGTAGTCTGTGCCCCTGTCCAGCTCCTCATCGAGTTCTCGAAGCTCCTCGGCCATATCAATGGGCCAGGTCATCGCCGTGGCCAGGTCCGCGCACGCGATGGCGCGCTTATCCTCGACGTGCCCTTTGCCCGCGGTCGCGAGGAGGATGGGAATCAAATCGTTCGGAAGGACTCTTGTCTCCCAAAAAATGCGCGCAACGGTGCGCTCGTCATCTGTGTCGTCCTTGCGCCATAACTTCTTGAGATCCCGTAGACAGCCATTCACTTCATCGCCCATGCGGTACACGCCAGCCTCGTAGCCACCAAGGGCATCCACGACGCGCCGCACGACGGGCTCGAGTATGGCACGGCGGGATACATACTCTTGGTTGTCGGATTGGTCGGAGTGTATCGATATCACGTCGTCGTACATGGCGGAGTGCCACACCGCAAGGCGTGACAACCCGACACGACGCGTCACATCACGTGAAAGCGAGGCGTACCCCTGTTCAGTTCTTTCAGGGCTCTCAGGCTAGGGTCAGACCACAACTTTCAGAGTTATCCACGGATAAATCGCCTCCGACGCGGCTGGCTGAACGTCTAGGGTCATTATGTGAGTTAATACGATTACGGTACAACTCTTGATGTGACAAAATTTGGTGCGTATGTCAATGCTTATCGATATATCAACAAGCCTCGGTCAATACACACCAACGTGGGGTTATGATTTCCCATTCTTCTTGTCGGCTTTCGTGGCCTTCTCCTTCTTCACGCGTTCCTTCTCCGCGTCAGCCTTGGCGGCCTCGTGCGCCTTGTCGTTGAGACCAAGTCGATTGCGGGTAATCTATCATGAGATGTCATGCCATCCATCATGACAGGGTCTATTCAACCACCTACCTCGATGGAATAGAATTGCATCCGTGTGACTGTAAAACGGTTGCAGGGTCAGCATAGGCACTCCAAGTCGATCCGTCATGATTGGAACCGACCGAAAATGGTATTCGTCTCGGTATACTCCTTTGTTGCGTCTGTACGTATGAGAGAACCAAAGTTGAAATCTTTCACTTTGGTTTCATATCTGTCATAGAATCGCTCAGTGAGTATTCACATTGCATTGCATGCCAAGATGGCATAGATACGTGGCACCGTGGATACTTACTGATTGATGAAATCTCTCCATTTCTTCTTTCCCTCTTCACTCTTGAGCCAGTCTTCATCGAGTTTCAAGAGCTTTTCGTGCCCTTCTGCGTTAAACTCGGGAAACGTGGCAATGGTGTGCTCAAAGATTTCATCGTCCAACCTAGCTCAATGGATTTGTTATTCAAAAGAGGCGTGCATCGAGCTGAGTCACCAACTTTGACAACTTGAGCTCACGCGGCGGAATCTTCTCCAGCAGATTCCAATAAGTCTAGATGGGATCAACGGTCAGAACTCAGTACGCAGGGTCCACAGCCCCAAACGCAGCACACAGCGCCACAAACGCACCTGCGCATGTTCGACTGCCTTTACCGCGAATCTGTACTCGGATGAAGATTCATCAGCGCGACAAGTCCCCAGTGGCATGCTTGCACGTACTGTTTCTCGATCTTCATCCGGGATAAGCCAATATTTCTCGTGAGCAACGCGGTTTCAATATGCTAGGTGACACCATGCAAAGAACATACCTCGGCGAGATTCTGAGCCTTGTTCGGATCAAACCGCTGGGTCGACATATTAATCGTGCCAGTTTACGTCTAACGAAGCGGTAGGATGGTAGACAAGGCTGCCCGGGTCGTCGCGTGCGTTGTACGATGAATAGTGCAAGTTACAACGTGGATCATCAGTTTCACATGGTCTCCCCCCCTGGATTGGGGTTAGGGTTACCAGGGCCTCTCTCCTCCTATGGTATTGTACAACAACAGCGTTAAGGCCCTATTCCAACGCCTGCCCTGTCCTATTAGCTATGATCTCGCCTTCCCCTTGCTATCTATGCCAACCCCAAAACGTTTCAGCTTCTCGAAGTACTTCTGCACACGACTTGCAACCTGTCGTGGCGTCCGCCGTCCTCCCATGGCTTGCGATATTTTGGCCCACCTGCCACGATTGTGGGTCAACTGATAGGAGACGGCTCACCGAGACACGTACCGATTCCGTTCTCCATCGGGAATCTCTTCTAAAAGTCGTTCGAGAAGATGTTGTTCAGAAATGGACCAAGCTTGCTTGTAGGTTTCGGACCTGCTTTTATCCGTTTCTGCGTTCACCTCCGACACAGATAGTGGCGTCGTCTTCTGTTTACGGACCACGTCATTGATCTCCGCAACGTCACGACAGCGCTTACCGAGGCTTTGGGATGGCGTCGGCAGAGCGGAGGCAGGTGACGGCTCATTCTTTAGTTCCGTCAGCGCTGTCAAAGACTGAGGTTGGACTCGAAGTTTCAGAGATGGTTTACGTGTGCGGGGTGACGGATTGGCGTTTTCCCGTCGAGGGACAGGATGTCGGGTTCTTGGCAATTTTGGCAGCCTAGTATGCTGCGCCGCGTCTTCAGGAGCCACCACACTCGCGTTGTCAGTATCTATAGGGTCGCTGATTTGGTCCAGAGAGGCGTCTGGTAGCATAGATAGGCACGATTGTGGAGTCGCCATGCTCACGTCTACTTCCACGCTCTCATCCTCAATGTCATGTCGGACGAATATACCATTAGACCCTTCTTCTCCGAGCTTGCACCCGACAACCAAGTCTGTTTTAACCTTGCGTTTCTTCAAATCTCGAATCCTTGCACGTGCGCGTTCACGTTTGCGAATGGCAGTTATAGGTTCTTGAACTACAGGTGCCTGCAAGTGTTCTTCGTTTTCATCTTCAGAAAGAGAGGATGGTAAAGTAAAAGTGGGGGTATAATTATGGTCGTTCGACGACGATGAGTTAACGTGAGGATTAGAGGTGACCGTAGGGTTGGAAAACACCATGTCGGTGGAGGCAGATAAGCGTTCAAATACTGGATCAAGAATGACTTTACGTGCATCCTTGACGAACTTCTGAAGAAAAGAGAGCGGCGGGCGCTGAGTATTGGAGGGGACAGTTCGTTGTGTGTGATCAATGCGGGTTCGAATGGCGAGGGTACGCAGTGGTGTTGCATCTAAAGTCAGGAGGCACGTTGAGCATAAAAGGTGGCTAGATATCTGTTGGCGAACGCAAACCACTTGATGAAAATACTTCCCAGTCAATCTTGGCTGGGAAGGCCTGAGTCGGATGATAATCTTGCAGGTCTAACGTCTTTTCTTCGTGTCTCAGCAGTCCGGACGTAGAAGCACCATTCTCCTATGCAGATTTCAGCAATAATGAAGGGGCGCAACGAGTGAAGGAAGCGAGCTACCTGGAGATTGCTGTGATTCGCGAACTGTTCCGGAGACGCGAACGCATCTGCCCTGAGTCTTTTTAGCCTTTCGATATCTGCTTGTGTTCGCGCGAGCAAATTTTTCTGATGCTGTAGATAGGCAGAGAGCGCCTCGAGCCTGCCATTTAGTACCCATGAGTCCGTGAGGTGAATTGGATCTGTGGACGTGCACGTACGTCTCTGCGCGTCTCGAATCCATGGATGACCGCTTCCCGTCGTCGTGGTCATGGAATGAAGGTCAGTCGTCAGGCAGCAACGTCGCGGTCAACGCCGACCACACCGCTGCCCCGCCAAAATTTCTCCTAACGCGGTCGTGATCTGGGAATTCCACTTTGGGAAGTTTCTTCTCGCGCCTGTCATGGACTCGGACGGCTATCTCGTCCGCCCGCCAGCCTCGCCGACGTCGCGCTCGTCGTCGCCCACAGCGAGCAAGCATAGAACCGTTCCTCGCTCGCTGTGCAACACGATGTCATCACAGTCTCTTAACACATCTTCAACGACTTCCTTGTCGCCAAGCATCGCCAACCTCAACGCCCTCTCCTCCCCGAAGCCCTCTCCACAGTCCCTCCAGCATGCGCAGCAACGACGTCTGACCGTTTCATCTCTGCCACCGCCAACATCGCTGGGCCTGGTTCGAACCTTTTTAACCTGTGTAACGAATAAGCTGACATCGTACAGCCAGAACCCGTCTACGGACATCCGCCACTTTCCCCGCGCGGGCCGCATTCGCCCCTCCGCAACGACTTTACACCAAGAAGAAACTCACAGGACAGCCATTCTGGCGACGATCGTGATGACGACGATAGTGACGATGCTAGTCGCATGGGGGCGCGTAGCCAGTCCCCCACTGCCGCATCAGTAACCCAGTTCGCGGCGAATCTCGCACATCGCGTTGGCTCCTTCATCAGCCCTGCGCCAGGGAGTCACGCCCTCCCGTCCGATGCCGAACTGGAGGCGGAGGCACAACGAGCACGCGACCAAAGTAGGCGCGAAGCTGAGCGGATACTCACCCGAGAGGCAGAAGAACGGCGCACGGTGGAAGAGCGTGTCTTGGCTATGATGAACTCTGGCTCTCCCCACTCATTACCTGCCCCCCGTGGTAGATCCCAGACGCTGCCCAACCCGCCTTCGCCTGCCTCGTCAGCCAAGGAGGGTGTCACGGGCTGGTGGCAAGCTGCAAAGTCGAGGCTCACACCTACCAAGGACAAGGAGCCCCTCACACCTGCCCAGCAAGTGATTCAGGAAGCTAGATCGCGCGAAAAAGAAAAGGAAAAGAAGGTTACCAAGGAGAAGGAGAAGGAATGGCCTGCCTTGGTTTCGGCCAAGTATGCAGATCTTAATCTCAAGATCCCCCCTGCTGGTCCTACTCCTCGAGTATCCTCCTCTCCCACATCACCTACGCCGGACAAAACCAAAACACCAGTTAGATTGTCACCTGCACCTGCGTCACAGCCAATCAATCTCTCGCCGATCTCCCTCCAGCGAGGTACCTCCCCAGGTGGATCCCCCGCTCGCGAACAACCCCCCATGTATGCGTCGTTTACCCCCGCTGGAACCCTAGATGTACCAGGAACACTGTTAACCATAGCCAAACGCTTTGAAAAACTCGAACGCTGGGCCGTGTCCCATGTGCGCGCCCTCGAGGAACGCATGGGAGACGTCGAGCGCTGGCTCGTCGACAAGGAAAATGAGCGCACCAAAGAAAAAGGACATGAAAAATTGAATGAACCGGAGAAAGATGTGTATCCGTCAGAAACAGACCTCGGGGCGATCAGGGACGATATCACCGAACTCCAAAGGCGCATTACCGAGCTTGGACGAGAAATGGCGCGTTTGGCGACGTCGCCTGCTGTCCTATCCACCAACACTGCGGTCCGCGACTCTCCTGAAGTGCGTTCAGCCCCTGCAACCGAGTCAATGATCGTGAGCACACATGAGTCCTCGTTCGGTTCAACATCCTCCACCAGCCCACCGAGCAGTGGAATAGGCACTTTAGCCACGAATGTGTTCTCGACGCCTCGCCGTGTTCCCTCGCTCACAGCCCGCGAGTCCACAAGCCCACCTCTTGCCCGCGTTGGGCCTTCAAAAATCTCTTCAAGAGCGGGTACACGCCTGCCATACCCCACGGGTGACTACGCCAGCCCTAGCGACGCTATCTCTCCAACGCATACCCCCGCCAGTTCCCCTCCCACAGCCTCAAGACCAACATCTATGGTTATTTCCGGCCTCCCTCCCATGTCCCCGCCGCTGGAATTCTCTGCGCCACCCACGTCACCCCCGACTCGTGTGACGTCTCCGGCACCGAGCGGTCTCCCCCCTCCAAACGCCACAAGCACCAGGCGAGGCAGCGTCAGTCCGACGCCGATATCTAGCGGACGGAAACGCTACACGGTCGCACTAGGTGGCCCCATCGTCGCTCCGCCAGAAGTCGAAGCCGAATACGAACGGGAGAGGGCAAAAGCACTCATGGGCACCGCCTATTTCTCGACTGCGACGGAGAGCAGCGATGACGACGACGACG
Source organism: Boletus albobrunnescens (assembly GCA_038093955.1). Classification (NCBI taxonomy): domain Eukaryota; kingdom Fungi; phylum Basidiomycota; class Agaricomycetes; order Boletales; family Boletaceae; genus Boletus; species Boletus albobrunnescens. Next base: position 14,841 of record JBBPTC010000419.1, read on the forward strand.
AGCACTGTGTCGAGACAGTCGGGAGAAAGGGTGCCTTGCATGCGGCCGCTGCGGCCAGGCTCGCGGGTGCTGGCGTGGATGACCGGCGCGCTGTGCAAGCTGCCCCAACGACGTCGAGCCCGAGGGCGAGGGCACAGTCGACGTATGGCGGATCGTCATCTTTGCAAAGCAATCAGGCTGCGCTGTCGAAACATCGTTTCAGGTCGCAATCGACGGACTATCGGACGGACAATAGCGCGAGCGGAGACCACCAACCCAGTCGATTCGTCGATCCGCTCGTCTTGCGGCGGCAGTCCAAGTTCGAGAAGAACAAACCACTAGTGGGTCCCGGAAAGAAGGTCCCTGTCGGACAGCTGGTCGCGTTTTTCGACTCGGAAGGGAGCAATCGTTGAGGTTTTTTTACGACTGGTTACGACTTACGATACCTCCGAACCTTACGCCTTTGCTTGACATTTCATTGATGTGTCGATGCCTGATCCTCACAGATTGATTTAATACGCATTTGTATTTCCCGAGCGACAAGTTGCTCCGCTTTCGATACCATTTTGTCTATGCTATTAACCAGAGTACATGTGTGTGGGCATGGGGACTTTACCCCACGAGCTCCCCTCAGGGTCACCCGATGGGGTGTTTAAAGCACATCGTTCCCAAGACGGAGTCGCTTGGATGCTTCTAGGGAGTAATTCCGAGTCTCTCTTCCCCTGCTCGACAAGTAACGTTCACCTGCCAGATCCGCGTCGTCTCCGATGAAGTTCCACAGTGAACGCAACAAGGCAAAAAAGGTTCTCACTGAGCGAGTGCACACTACTCTCCTTAAAGTGACTTTCACCGGAAAGATCGAGCGTACATTCACCATGATAGTTTTGAGGGTTCGAAATAGGAACAAGGGTTGGTTTTGTGATGCCATAGTTCACATGCGTGCCATCAGTGGTCTAGACGCCAAATTTGTGTTTCAGGAGGGATGGGTCGAAGTCCTACCATTTACTACGACTTGAATGCCGGACGTGAGCGTGCGGCGAGCAAGTGAAACAACAGAACAATATATGATACGAGCCAGAACTGCGGTTTATAGGACTCCCAGCACGAGGGCGTGTATCTGTCGGATTGCATGGTGCCAAGCAGGTGAGGGATAACGTGTCAGAAGATTCCTCACGGGCGTGATGTTAGCATCAAGGGAATCACAAATAAGGTGGGCTCATGGGGTCAGCTTCGTCATACCCAGGGTTCCCACGCTTCGGTCCTGGATCGGTCCTCGACTGATGGACCTTTCGAGGACCGATTTCGACCGATGGGCCTCAGGCACGTTGCCTCCCTAGCACGTGACGCCTGTGCCGCCGGCCTTAGACCCTGTTCGGGAGCACATCCAGCAGGCCAAACACTAACTGATTGTCCCTGTTTGAACCTAACAAAGAGTCTAGTGGAGATGAAAATTGGCTAGCAGACCATCAAGCCTTTTGTTGATGCATCTATGCTGTCTGATTGCCCCAACAACAGACATCAAATCCTCTTCCATATCATCAAGCTCATCCATGTCCTCCTAGTTACACTCCTTGAGACACTATCTGGAATAGAATCAGTTGCAACCCATATGCCTTATCATATGTTGGATAATGCAAGTGTGTGCGTAGACGCTGCCATATGGTGTGCCTACCCCTTTGTCATACAATAAATTCCTGTGGCTGTCTTATTTTTCCTTTTTGTATACGCTAACTGTTAACCATCCATTCTACAAATGTGATCACTGAGTTTACTGATCCAAAACCTTTCCTACCCTTCCATTCACCCTAGAGTTACTGATTTAGTATCTCACACCCTGATATAAATACCCTCTAGTATATCTTTAGTGTGAAATACAGTGATTCTCCCCTCAGTCCATTGACCCGCACAATGACTGAGGTGAGCCTGCCTTTTCAAGTACATAAAGTGTAGTACTTACGAATACCTAGTTGCTGTCTAGGTAAAACCTCAATTTAGTCTGTTGACCTGTACAATGACTGAGTCACTGTCTAGATCTTATAGGTTATGAGCCCTGTTGCTTCATAATAAAACTCGAAATACTACTTGCCATGTTGACCACCATACCCATCACCACTGATATGCTCCCCAGCAATGTGCCTAAGCTTGATATCAAAGATACAAACTGGGCAATTTTCTTCTTTCGTTTCCAAACTGCTGTCGAAGCAAAGGAAATGTGGGGCCATTTTGATGGCACTGCCACCAAACCAACCTTCAGTAGCCCTATGACCAGTGTGGAAACCGAGCAACTCAGTAAATGGTAGAAGAACGAAAGTATTTCGAAGCACCTGCTTATCTAGTGCATCCTTGACTTGACCATGTTGAAAGTCCATAAGATTGACACTGTCAAACAGATGTGGGTAGAGATCGAGTGTGAGTACATGGAGAAAGGGACCTATGCACAGACGGACCTACATACACAGTTCTTGGACTCCAAGATGACAAAAGGTGGTAACATATGCCAGTTCCTGGATGGTCTGCATATGAAGCAAGAAGAGTTAGCATCCGTAGGTGTGGACATCAATAAAAAGGATTACCGTTCTACCATTATAAAATCCCTTCCCACCTACCTTGCCAACTTTACATCGAGCCAGCTCGCCACTGCTTGCCTATATGCAGCATCAAAAACCATTGACCCTGATATATTAATCTCCATCATCAGTGAGGAGGCTGAACGGCAAAAGACAAAAAATGCTGGGTGTACTAAGACCAAGGACAGAGATGAGGCAATGGCAGTGACAACACCTACCTGAGGACGAGGCAGAGGCAAACAACTCCCATGTGGTGACTATCCTAAATGCAAATGTTGGACCTGTGGTTCTAAAGAGCATTGAGCAAAAGACCACGACAAGAGTAAGACAATGCCACCTACTGGCAATGCAAACACCATCTTGGATGACTCTGACAATGGAGTATTTGGAGTAGTCGATGACGATGAATCACTCCTTGACCTGCTGACAGAGGAGTCAGACAGCGACAAAGAACAAGGCAACTTACCTAGTGGAGCGCAAAGCATGTTAGATGATGAAGATGACTGGTTCTCAGTTACTGGCGATGACAGCCCCTGGGGCTGTGGATGGGACGGTGAGAAGCTTTGAGCACATTGTCTTGTTTGAATAAATCTAGCAGGAAACTCTTGAGGTCTAGGCCTTCTGTCCTACAGAAACTTATTCACCACAGTCAGCAGGCTGTTTTATTTCTTCTTGGAGTAACAAAAATATAGTGGACTATATAACACTACAGTTGGCTTGATTGCATGGGCATTCTTCCTGACTTTACCTTAACAGGATCAATCAGGGTGGGTGAAATTAATCCTCCTTATGTTGTGTAGCAGAGATAGTCTGCTATAGTTGGGGTGTTATAGAGCAGAGAGAGTCTACTATAGTGTGGTGACAAATAAGAAGTGCAAAAAAGTGCAGCTAACTTGCTGACTATAGATGATATTGACAACCAATGTCAAGAGACGATCACACTCTGCTATGGGTTTCTTTGTGGATAGCGCCAAATAGCAGGAGATGCAGAATGAAGAATGACTCACTTCTCACACTTATCAAATGGGTGACTACTGACCACTTATATTGACTAAGCTGGAAGGTGCAATCAATCTTGGGTAGGAATAAGGAT
>JBBPTC010000421.1:0-18447 GCA_038093955.1 Boletus albobrunnescens
AACACCCCAACTATAGCAGACTATCTCTGCTACACAACACAAGGAGGATTAATTTCACCCACCCCGATTGATCCTGTTAAGATAAAGTCAGGAAGAATGCCCACGCAATCAAGCTGACTGTAGTGTTTATATAGTCCACTATATTCCTGTTACTCCAAGAAGAAACAGAACAGCCTGCTGACCGTGGTGAATAAGTTTCTGTAGGACAGAAGGCCTAGACCTCAAGAGTTTTCTACTAGATTTATTCAAACAAGACAACGGGGGACAGGATGACGAGGAGTGCGTTGTGTACGAGGTCGGAACAGAGGAGGAACTGGTGTGGGTTCGACGAAGTTAACGGATCTGGTACCGCGACCAGAAGACGAAGAGGATACCTGAGATGATCGGGTGCAACGAGAGGAGGAAGACGGGGTTGGAGAGGTCGGAGCGGCAGGGGTAGTCCTTCTCTTAAGAGGGCAAGCGGCTTGCGAATGACCCGGTGCAAAACGAAGGCAGAGGGGGCAGCAGTAGAAACGACAGTCACATTGGAAGTGACCTAGACGATGGCAGTGGTGACATGCTTCGGCGAAGCGAGGATGGGTGGATGGGAGTGCGACACTTCCATCTCCTCCGGTCCAGTAATGGTCCACGCGTTCTGCATAAGCAAGTTCAGCTGGTTCGAGGGCCGAAGAGGACACAGATGGGGTTGACGGAACGGTTGGGACATGAGGGGAGGAGAGAGGGATGAACGGTGGGTGCTCTTGTTCGTTGAGCTCCCGGAGGTAACGGTCGAGATCTTCGAGGAAATCGAAGAAGTCCATCTGGTGTGAAAGCATGTTTATAGAGTCGTTCAGCTGCTTGACGACATCTCTGACGACGGATTTGAAGAAATTGAATTGCGGGTCGGAGGAGTAATGGTTGGCTAAAAGCTCTAGCTGGCTGACTTGGTGAGCTGCTGTGTAAATGGCGAGAAGGGGGGACCCCATGTCGAGATGGGCATTGATAGGGACTGCAAGACACGAGTCCCTAAAGTAAGAGTGGAGGCGGTAGATCTGGTTGTCGTCTGGGAAGTCATTGACCAGACAGTGAGCGAAGAGTGGAACGTCCACAGATACAACCGGGATGGCGGGAGCACGGACAAATACTTGTGAGGCCTGGGCAGTAGGGGGAGATGTTCATCGGCAATGAGAGTAGTTCCGCTAGGAGGCAGAGGGGTTTCTACGGTAGCAGACGGTTCAGTAATAGAAATAGAAGATTCAGTAGAAAGAAAAGACAATTCATAGAGATTGGACATTGAAGACATTGTTTGTTTCTAGCGACAGTTTTTGTTTCTGTTGATGGTTGTTCGAGAGAAAGAGGACAAGGAGGGAAAAGCGGAGGAGTGAAGTCTTTTATATTGGTTGAGTGCGGACTTTGCATTTTTGAGGTTCCGCTCAGGGACCCAAGAGTCTTCTTCAGCTGAATATCCTTTCCATCGGATTAGGTAATAGCGGGAAGATGGAGCTCCGCGGTGGTGTAAGATCCGTTCAATTTCATATTCTTCTTCGCCATCAACCAGGTCAGGAGGTGGCACAGGGAAATTCTTCCCATGGACGGGGTTTTCGCGATAGGGTGATAAGAGAGAAGCGTGGAAGACAGGGTGAATTTTCCACGTCTGTGGGAGTCGGAGTTGGTACGTGATGGGCGATAGGACCTTCGTGATGGTAAAGGGTCCTTCTCACTTCGGGGCTAACTTTGGGTGGACGACGTGGCGTTTCAGATTACGGGCTTCTAGCCACACCTTATCGCCTTTCTGGAATGGGGAGAACGGTTTTCGGGAATGAGAGGCCATGACTTGCCTGGCTAGTTCATGTGTGGCAAGGGCTTCATTTCGAGCAGCGGTGAGGGCAGTTATCCGTTCTTCGACGGCAGGGAGGTTTGACGTGGCAATAACGTCAGGAAGGGCACGGGGTTCATATCCCATCATTAAGAAGAATGGGGACTTGCTGGTGACAGAGTGAGGGCGGTGATTGTGGGCGAATTCTGTGTGGGTAATTGATTCGGACCATGCGGTGGGGTTGTTTCCGCAGTAGATATGCAGGTAGGTCTCAATTTCCTGGTTTACCCGTTCCATTTCGCCATCGGTCTGAGGATGGTAAGCCATGGAGAGGGAGAGATCATAACCGAGGATCCTCCCAAGTTCTTTTGCAAAGGCAGAGGTGAATTGAGGGCCTCTGTCCGAGATGATTTTATCGTAGAGACCAAAGTGCGAGTAGACTTTCATGAAGAAGAGTGAGGCTACTCCCTCAGCGGTACAGGTTTTCTTCGTTGGGCATAAAATTACCCCCTTAGTAAGCCCTTGGTCGACCACGACCAAGAGAGAATCAAAGCCAGCAGATGGAGGAAGGTCGGTGATAAGATCGCAAGAGATCTGCTGGAAGGGACGAGAGGCAGAGGAGGAGATAGGGAGGAGCGGGGGTGACGTCAGATGGGTGTTGACTTTGTTCTGCTGGCAGACAGCACAGCCAGATACAAAGGAGCGGACGTGGGTCACGAGGCCAGGCCACCAGTAATTGGCAGCAACAAGCTGACGAGTTTTCAGGAAGCTGGGATGGCCGGCAGAGGGATGATCATGGCAACGAGAGACGATGGAACGGCAGAGACCCTCGGTGGGAGGGATGTAGACGCGGTTTTTGTAGAGGAGGATGCCATCGCGAAGTTGCCAGTCAGAGAGACGGGAGCAGAAGGGAGCAGGAAGGCCCTTATCAAGGGATTGGAGGACGGATAGGTATAGGTTGTCCTTCTTCGATTCATTCTCGATGACACTAGAGATAGTGGAATCAATCATATTGACAAAGAGCAAGGGAGGAAGAAGAACAGTTCCCTGGTTATCATCGTCTGAAGCAGGGACAAGGTCAGGACGACGGGAAAGAGCGTCAGGAGCAGCAAGATCTTTGCTAGGAATATGGGTAATCTTGAGATCGAAATCTGCAAGATCAAGGAGCCAGCGGGCCTGACAACGGTTCAGGTGCTGGGCGGAATGGAAATAAGTCAGGTTTTTATGGTCAGTGAAAACCTGGACAGGAAAAGTAGAGCCAAGAAGATAGTGGCGCCATGCTTTGAGGGCTCAGAGGATCGCGAGAAGTTCACGATCATAGATGTCATAGTTTCTCTCTGCAGGGGAAAACGATTCAGAGAGATAAGAGCAGGGGTGCCACTCGCCATTGGCATCGGTTTGTAGTAGAACAGCCCCAGAAGCGTACTTTGAGGCGTCAGTCATGATGGCGAATGGGGCAGAGACGTCAGGAAAAGAGAGGACAGGTTTGGCGAGGAAGAGGGCTTTGAGATGATCGAAAGTGCTCTGATAGGATGGTGTCCAGGCCCAGGCCTGGGATTTCTTGGTGAGGTCGATGAGGGGTCGTGCGACAGTTGAGTAGTTCGGAATAAAGCGGCGATAGAAATTAGCGAAGCCAAGGAAGGAGCGAACATCCTTGACTTTCTCTGGGGTTGGCCACTTGGCGATACCGTCGAGTTTAACGGGGTCCATGGTGATTTCACCAGGACAGATGATCATACCAAGGTATTCGACTTCCTTGGTAGTGAAGTTACACTTGGAGAGCTTCAAGTGTAGGTCGAGTTCTTGCATCCTTTGAAGAATGCGTTTCGTGCGCTCTTCATGGGTTGCCGGGTCAGGAGAGAAGATAAGGAGGTCGTCCATGTAGATGACGAGCCATCCTTCAGCGATCATATCCCTGAATGAATCGTTCATGAATCGTTGGAACATAGCAGGAGAGTTGGTCAGGCCAAAGAACATGACTGTTGGTTCGAAGAGGCCGCGATGCGTGATGAAGGCGGCCTTCCATTGGTGTCCGTCTTTGATGCGGACGTTGTTGTAACCCCATCGAACATCGAACTTGGTGAAGACTTTTGCGTCCTTGAGTTTATCGACGAGGTCGGAAATGAGAGGAAGGGGATAAGTGTTGCAGACGGTATGTTCATTAAGATAGTGGTAGTCTTGGCAGGGGCGAAGACCGCCATCTTTCTTTTTGACAAAGAAGAAAGGGGACGCTTGAGGGGAGTTGGAAGGACGGATCTTCCCAGAGGCGAGGTTTTCATCAATGAAGGCATCCGTCGCCTTCTTTTCTTCAGGAGCGAGAGGGTAGATCTTTCCGATCTTCGGTTTGAACGACTCATCGAGGTTGATCTCGTGGTCGTAGGGTCGGGAAGGAGGGACATGTTCAGTGGCTTCTTTCGAGAAGACAGAAGCATATTCTAGGTATTCGGGGGGAAGGACGGTTTCCTTCTTGTTCTTGTCAGCCTCTCTGGCCAGCTCCATGGCTGATGTTACTTTGGCGATGGATGTTAGTTTGGCTGGTCTTTCGCTGAGAGGGGAGAAGTAGGTGCCAAATCGTACGATCCGGCTATAGGTGTAGACGTCGCGGGCCCGTTGGACGTATTCGTTTTCAGACTCGTGTCCGATAAACTTTTCGAGGTGATCAGCAGCAGCTGCTCTGATCATGGTATGTCGAGGAGGGGGGCGGTGTTGGTTCAAGAGAGTGTCGTTGGAAAGAGCATTGGACGCATAGGATTGATAGAGTCCTTTGGATTCGTCCGCAGACTCATCGATGGTGAGAGTGTTGGATTTCCAGTCGATAGAGGGGTTGGCTTTCTTTAGCCAAGGAAGTCCAAGGATAACGTTCTCGGTTCCGCAATCCATGACATAAAAGGTCACCTTTTGGGCTATTCCTTTGATGTTAAGGTAAAGGTCAGAGGTGAAGCGAATCTGGCCTTTTCTGTTTATGGTTTGGTCGACATTTCAGATGGAAATCAGTTTTTGGTAGACAGGTGGTAGGTAGTTGGTTTCTTCGGATGAATCCGAAGTCAATGCAGGAAATGTCTGCGCCGCTATCGACTAGGGTGCGGGTATCGATGACTTTCATGATGTGCGAAGGGTCAATTACTTGTATTGGGATCTGAAGGGATTTGGATTTCGAGGATACAAGTACAGGAGCGCATGTAAAGAAAGAGGAGGAGGAGGGTACTTGCGTCGATTGAGGCCTCCGTTCTAAAAACCCTGTTTGAATTGGACATGTCCTACTGTGTCCTCTTCTTCTTCACAGTTCTCCAATTTCGGGAGATCTGGGAGATCCTTATCTTTCTTCGCCTTTTGGACCTTTCTTTCTGTTTTCTTCGGTGCTAATCCAAGTTCGGTATTGCAATTGGACGCCAGATGATCCTTTTGGCGACATCTGAAACATCGTCCTTCTTTAGCGAACTGGATCCGTTCTTCGTTAGTGAGTTTCTTAGGGAAAGGTACTCGAATGGCATCAACGTCCATGGCGTTAGGATCTTTTTCTTTGGCGTGAGTATGTGAGAAGAAGTGGGGGGTCGAGGAAGGGTTTCTGTGCATGGCGCGGATCAAGTCAGACTGATCGGCACCTTGTTTGAAGACCATGGCCTTCTTGTACCAGTTGGTGACTTTCGTTGGTACCGTTTCCATGGCTAGGATTTGTCTCATGAGGGGTTCAGGAATACCGGCGGAGAAGTAGTTGATGAGGACAAGTTCCTCAGTAATGCCGCTAACCGCGACTTGGTTTTTGAATTTGGTTATGTACTCAGAGAGTACCTTGCGATCTTTGACCCTAGTAGTTGCCAGCCAGGTTATGGCGTCAGTTTTAGTGCTGGCATGATCAAAGGTGTTGAGAAATTTGGACTTAAAGTCCGTCATGGTTCCGAACGAGTTATTGTCTAAGGTGTCCGCTCGAAAAGTGGATGCCCAGGTATTGGCAGCGCCTTTCTTCATATAGGAGAGCGCGAAAGCGACTCTCTTTGCGTCTGTGTTGTAGACGTCCTCGTTGGTCAGGAGATAAGTGCGTACAGCATTTAGCCAAGATTTGGCGTTCTTTGGGTTGCCATCATACTCCTCTGGAGAGCTGGTGTGAAGTTCGGCGTGTTTGGTAGACGACATGGCAGGAGGGGTCGGAGTAGGTGGTCTAGTGATTGGATGGGGAAACGCTGTAGCGAGAGAAGTTTGCCTCGAGATGGAAGGTGGAGATGGAGGTGTCGGTGGTCGGGGTAGAGTTAGCGACGCTGAGAAGTCGTGCACTAAAGTCTGGACAGTTTCCTCATCTGTAGGAGAGGCGAGGTGAAGGTCTTCGCTTTCAGAAGAGGTGGGTGAAGAATTCGAGGGTTCAGGGGAGAGCGAAGGCTCAAGGTTGCAGTATCGAGCATACCACGGGGCAGGGATGGGGGTCAAGGGACGGTCGGGTCGACCGCGTCTGTTTGAGAAAGAAATGGTGGAGTACTACACAATGGTAGGCCTTCAGGAAGCTTCGATCTTTTGTTACGCTTGGCCCGGGTAGGGATGAGCGTGGCCTAGGATAGGCGAAGGTCGGGGTCAGAAGTGACGTCGTACAGCAATGTTACGAGTTGGTCGAAGAGTGACGTCGTACAGTATTGTCACGAGTCGGTCGAGGAGTGACGTTGCACAGTAATGTCGCAAGTCGGTTAGGAAGTCAGAGAGTAAGCGTTGAGTCAATAGTCTCAACGATGACTAGATCAAGAACACTGTTCAAAGTACAGTGAAGACTTTCAAGAAGGAGGTGAGACTTCGAAAGGAAGAGGAGGAGTTTATTGGACTCGGACTAGGTTACAAGTCGTACACCTAGGAGATTGAAGCTAAGGTATTACAGCGTGTTCACAGGGTTTATATAGATATGGCCAATGCGCACGAACCAAGACGAGAAAGGGAATTCCGCAGGAAGAAGTCTGAATAAGTGACTGCGGAATGGAAGGTCATAGAATGACGAAGAACAATGATGTACACGTGATCAGAGATACGAAGATAAGAGGTTCGGGACTTAGCGGGTGGTACAGCTAAGTGGCGCGGAGTAGTCTGAGACGAGTAAGGGTTAGCATAGCTAGTCGGCGAGGACTAGTCAAGTCGAGAGAAAAGAGTAAAGAAAAGAATAAATCGTAACAGTTATCGCCTGGGAAGTCATCAACCAGACAATGAGCGAAGAGTGGCACATCCACAGAGATGACAGGGATGGTGGAAGTGCGAACAGTTACTTGAGGGGATGACATAATGGCCTAGGAAGTAGGGGGGAGGTCTTCTTTGGCAGGGAGAGTAGTTCTGCTGGAAGGCAGAGGGATGTCTATGGTAATGAAAGATTCAGTAACTAATGCGATATCAGAGGAAAAGAAAGAAGACTCGTAAAGGTTCAACATAAAAGACATTGTTTTTTTCAATGATGGTTTTTGTTTCTAGTGGATGTTTGAGAGGAAGAGGGCGAGGAAGGAAAGGCAGAAGAATGAAGTTTTTTATACTCGTTTAGAGCAGACTGTGCATTTTTGAGATTCTGTTCAGGAACCCAGGAGTCTTCTTCGGCTAAATATCCTTTCCATTGGATCAGGTAATAATGGGAGGATGGAGTTCTATGGTGGCATACTATCCGCTCTATTTTGTATTCTTCTTCACCATCAACCAGGTCAGGAGGTGGTGCAGGGAAGTTCTTCCTGTAGACAGTGTTTTCATGATAGGGCAATAAGAGAGAAGCATGAAAGACAGGGTGAATTTTCCATGTCTGTGGGAGTTGGAGTTGATATGTGATGGGCAATAAGACCTTGGTGATAGTAAAGGGTCCTTCTCGCTTCAGGGCTAATTTTGGGTAAATAACATGGTGTTTCAAGTTGCGGGCTTCTAGCCACACTTTATCGCCTTTCTGGAAAGGGGAAAATGATTTTCGAGAATGAGAGGCCATAACTTGCCTAGCGAGTTCGTATGTGGCAAGGGCTTTGTTTCGAGTAGTGGTGAGGGAGTTTATCCATTCTTCAATAGCAGGGAGGTTGGATGAGGTGATCATGTCAGGAAGGGCATGGGGTTCATATTCCATCATCAGGAAGAATGGGGACTTGCTGGTGATGGAATAAGGGTGGTGATTGTGGGCGAATTCTGCATGGGTAATAGATTCAGACCATGTGGTGGGGTTGTTTCTGCAGTAGATACACAGATAAGTCTCAATTTCCTGATTAACCCATTCAGTTTCACCATCCGTCTGAAGGTGATAAGCTGTGGAAAGGAAGAGATCATAACTGAGGATTCTTCTGAGTTCTTTTGTGAAGGCAGAGGCAAATTGGGGACCTCTGTCCAAGATGATTTTGTCATAAAGGCTGAAGCACGAGTAGACTTTCATGAAAAAGAGTGAGGCTACTCCTTTGGTGGTACAGATTTTCTTAGTTAGGCAAAGAATCACCCCCTTAGTAAGCCCTTGGTCAACCACGACCAAGAGAGAGTTGAAGCCAGCAGATGGAGGAAGATTGATGATGAGGTCATAAGAGATCTGCTGAAAGGGACGAGAAGTAGTCGAGGAGATGGGAAGAAGAGGGGGCGAAGTTGGATGGGTGTTAACTTTGTTCTGCTGGCAGACAGTACAGCCAGAAACAAAGGAGTGGACGTGAGTAGCGAGGCCTGGCCACCAGTAATTGGCAGCAACGAGCTGACGAGTTTTCAAGAAGCTGGGATGACTGGCAGAGGGATGGTCATGGCAATGCAAGATGATGGAATGGCAGAGACCCTCAGTGAGGGGAATATAGACATGGTTTTTGTACAAGAGGATACCATCATGAAGCTGCCAATCAGAGAGGCGGGAACAGAAAGGAGCAGGAAGGCCTTTGTCAAGGGATTGGAGAACGGACAGGTAGAGTTGTTCTTTTTCGATGACACTAGAGATAGTGGAGTTGATCATGTTGATGAAGAGAGAGGGGGGAAGAAGGACGGTTCCTTGGTTGTCATTGTCTGAGGCAGAAAGGAGGTCAGGATGATGAAACAGAGCATCAGGGGTGGCAAGGTCTTTGCCAGGCATGTCAGTGATCTTGAGGTCGAAATCTGCAAGATCTAAGAGCCAGCAGGCCTGATGATGGTTTAGGTGCTGGGCAGAACAGAAGTAAGTCAAGTTTTTATGGTCAGTGAAGACCTGGACAGGAAAAGCGGAGCCAAGAAGATAATGGCGCCATGCTTTAAGGGCTTGGAGAATTGCAAGAAGTTTGTGATCATATATATCATAGTTTCTCTCTGTAGGGGAGAACAATTCAGAGAGGTAAGAGCAAGGATGCCACTCGCCATTGGCATCAGTTTGAAGTAGTACAGTGCCAGAGGCATATTTTGAGGCGTCTGTTGTGATGGTAAATGGAGCAGAAACATTAGGAAAGTGTAAAACAGGTTGTGCGAGGAAGAGGGCTTTGAGGTGATCGAAAGCACTCTGATAGGAGGGGGTCCAGGCCCAGGCCTGGGATTTCTTGGTGAGATTGATGAGGGGGCATGCAACAGTAGAATAGTTTGGAATAAAGCAGCGATAGAAATTAGCAAAGCCAAGGAAGGAGCAAATGTCCTTGACTTTCTCTGGAGTGGGCCACTTGGCAATACCATCAAGCTTAATAGAGTCCATGGTGATTTCACCAGGATGGATGATCATACCAAGGTATTCAACTTCCTTGGTAGCAAAATTACACTTGGAGAGTTTCAAGTGTAGGTTGAGTTCTTGCATCCTTTGAAGGATGCGTTTTGTACATTCCTCATGGATTGCCTGGTCAGGGGAAAAGATAAGGAGGTTGTCCATGTAGATAATGAGCCATCCTTCAGCGATCATATCTCGGAACGAATCATTCATGAAACATTGGAAAGTGGTGGGGGAGTTGGTAAGACCAAAGAACATGACAGTGGGTTCGAAAAGACTGTGATGTGTGATGAAAGCAGCCTTCCATTGGTGTCCGTCCTTGATGCGGACATTGTTATAACCCCATCGAACGTCAAACTTGGTGAAGACTTTTGCATCTTTAAGCTTATCAACGAGGTTGGATATTAGAGGAAGGGGGTAAGCATTGTGGATGGTATGTTCGTTGAGATAGTGGTAATCTTGGCAAGGACGAAGACCGCCATCTTTCTTTTTGAGAAAAAAGAATGGGGAGAGTTGGAAGAATGGATCTTCCCAGATGCAAGGTTTTCATTGATGAAGGCATCCATCACCTTCTTCTCTTCAGGAGCAAGAGGATAGATCTTCCCGATCTTAGGCTTAAAGGATTCATCAAGGTTGATCTCATGATTATAGGGTCGGGAAGGTGGAACATGGTCAGTAGCTTCCTTCAAGAAGACGGAAGCATATAGGAGGAAGGACGGTTTCCTTCTTGTTCTTGTCAGCTCTGGCTAGCTCCATGGTGGAGGTTACTTTGGTGATGGAGGTTAATTTGGCGGGGATAGAGAAGCCTAATGGGGAGAAATAAGAACCGAATCATGCGATCCAGTTACAGATATAGACATCATGGGCCTATTGGATATATTCATTTTCGGACTTGTGTCCAATAAACTTTTTGAGGTGATCAGCAGCGGCTGCTCTGATCATGGTGTGTCAAGGAGGAGGGCGATGTTGGTTTAAAAAAGTGTTGTTTGCTAAGGTGTTGGAGGCATAGGATTAATATAGTCCTTTGGATTTGTCTGTGGACTCATCAATTGTGAGAGTATTCGATTTCCAGTCGACCACAGGGTTGGCTTTCTTCAGCCAGGGAAGTCCGAGGATAACATTCTCGGTTCTGCAGTCCATGACATAGAAGGTCACCTTTTGGGCTATTCCTTCAATGTTAAGGTAAAGGTCAGAGGTGAAGCAAATCTGGCCTTTCTTGTTTATTGTTTGGTTGATGTTTCAGATGGAAATTGATTTAGGTAAATGAGTGGTGGGTAGACAGTGTTTTCAGACAAATCCAAAGTCAATGCAGGAAATGTCAGCGCCACTATCAACTAGGGCATGGGTGTCGACAACTTTCATAATGTGCGAAGGATCAATGTATCTGGAGAGATTTGGTTTTCAAGGATACAAGTACAGGAGCACACGTAAGAGAAGAGGAGGAGGGTACTTGCATTGATAGAGGCCTCCGTTCTAAAAACCCTGTTTAAATTGGACACATCCTACTGTGTCCTCTTCATCATCACAGTTCTCCAGCTTTGGGAGATCTGGGAGATCCTTTTCGTCTTTCTTCGCCTTTTGGACCTTTCTTTCCGTTTTCTTTGGCATGGATCCAATGAGTTCAGTTTTACAATTATACAATATATGTCCCTTTTGGCGACATCTAAAGCATTGTCCTTCTTTAGTGAACTGTATCCATTCTTTATCAGTGAGTCTCTTCTTAGGAAAAGGTACTCGGATGACATTGATGTCCATGGCATTAGGGTCTTTTTCTTTGACGTGAGTATGTGAAAAGAAACAAGGGGTTGAGGAGGGGTTTCTGTGCATTGCACAGATGAGGTCAGATTGGTCAGCACCTTGTTTGAAGACCATGGCTTTTTTGTACCAGTTGGTGACTTTTGTTGGTACAGTCTCCATGGCCAGGATTTGTCTCATGAGATTTTCAGGGATGCCAGTGGAGAAGTAGTTGATGAGGACGAGGTCCTCAGTGATGTCGCTAACTGCGACCTGGTTTTTGAATTTGGTAATGTACTCAGAGAGTACCTTGCGATCTTTGATCCTTGTAGTAGCCAGTTAGATTATTGCATTGGTTTTGGTGCTGGTGTGGTCAAAGGTGTCTAGGAATTTGGACTTAAAGTCTGACATGGTTCCAAACGAGTTGTTGTCTAAGGTGGCCACCCGAAAAGTAGATGCCCAGGTATAGGCAGCGCCTTTCTTCATGTAGGAGAGCATGAAAGTGACTCTTTTTGCATCGGTGTTGTAAACATCCTCATTGATCAGGAGATAGGTGCATACAGCATTTAGCTAGGATTTGGCATTCTTTGGATTTCCATCATACTCCTCTGGAGAGCCAATGTGGAGTTCAGCATGTTTAGTTGACAACATGACTAGAGGGGTCGGAGTAGGTGGTCTGGTGATTGGATATGGGAGCACTGTAGCGAGAGAGGTTTGCCTCAAAATAGAGGGTGGAGACGGTGGTGTAGGTGGTCTGGGTAGGATTAGCGATGCCGAGAGGTCATGCACTAAAGTCTGGACAGTTTCCTTGTCTGTAGGAGAGGCAAGGTAAAGGTCTTCACTTTCTAAAGAGGTGGGTGAAGAGTTCAAAGGTTCAGGAGAGAGCGAAGGCTCTTGGTTGCAGTATCAAGCATACCACAGGACAGGGATAGATGTTAAAGGTCGGTCAGGTTGACCGTGTCTGTTCAAGGAACAATGGTGGCGTACTACATGATGGTAGGCCTTTTGGATAGCTTCGATCTTTTGTTATGCTTGGCCTGGATAAGGACAAGCATAGCCTAGGTTGGTCAAAGGTCGAGGAGTGATACTATGGTGATATTGTAGGTCAGGACTAGGATGGACATTGTGGTAGTATCACAAGTCCAGATAGGAGACGACATTGTGGTGATATCACAAGTCGAGGTCAGGAATGATGTCATGTAGTAATGTCATGAGTTGAGCAGGAGAGAACGGTGGAGTTCCATTCATACAAGTAAGCATTGAGTCAATAGTCTCAATGATGACTAGATCAAGAACACTGCTCGAAGTGCAGTGAAGACTTGTAATGAGGAGGTGAGACTTTGAAAAGAAAGAGATGATATTGAACTCGGACTAGGTTACAAGATGTACACCTAGGAGATCAAAGCTAAGGTACTACAGTACAATTGTGGGAGTTTATATAGATATGCCAACACACATGGACCAAGACAAGAAAGGGAATTCTGCAAGGAGAAATCTGAATAAGCGACTGCAGAATAGAAGGTTGTGGAACAATGAAGAACAATTGTGTACACATGATCAAAGATAAAAAGATAAGGAACTCAAGACTTAGCGGGTGGCATGGCTAAGTAGCGCGGAATAGTCTGAGACAAGTAGAGGTTAGCATAGCTAGTCGGCGAGGACTAGTCAAGACAAGAGAAAAGAATAAATTGTAACACAAGTCACCACTGACGATGTGAATCTCCTTTCCTCTCATGAAGAATGCTATGAAAGAAGTCCACCCTGTCCCCTACCAAGGAGAATGCTTCCAAAATAGTCCACCCCATCTTCAAGAATGAATTGCCACCTAGACTGATAAAGCCCAATCGAGGAAGTGGTATATACCTGCCTCAAATGAAGGATCACTGTCTTCCTACTCCACTGACCTCACATTGGGACCGCTATGTCCTTAAACTAGATCCAATTGACCATCATGTCTATAAACTGACTCCTGATAGACCGCGAAGTCTATAAACTAGAATGCCTTAGGAAGACCACTATGTCTCTAAACTAGATCCCTGATGACGCTTCTACAACCCAACCATTCCCTACTCCTCTCAAGATTAAGAAATGATTCCCTCTTAGGAAGTTCACACAGTCGATGCCAAAAGAAATGAGTCTATCAAGAGTATCTCTTCTGCCTACTACCCCTTGTGTCTAGAAATCCACTATGACTATAAACTGAATTCCACTCTCTAGAACTGACCAGAACACCATGAAAAGGCCAGAATGCCTCTAAACTACCTTACCTCTGAAACCAACCAGAACGTTGCCAATGCTATCCTACCCTCTCTGAAAGAATGCTGTCCAGAAAGTCTACCCCATCCTCTCTTGAGGAATGCCTTCGAAAACAGTCTATCCCATCTTTCATATTGATAAAGAGTTGCGATATTTATTGAACTCTCCCTAGTATCAAGGACCACCCTTCATCTTAGGAAGTGACAACTGTCTGCCTGAGCATAAAGAGCCCAAGATCTCTATCTACTGAAGCATCACTCTGCAAGACTACTAAATCTATAAACTAGATCCCTAGATCTGGAATCACCCAGACTCATGCCTATAGACCGGAAGGTCTCAAAACTACCATGGAAACTCTGGAACTGACCAGAATCCCTCAATCAAACATTCTAAAGTACTTGGATGTCCCTAACAACCACTATGTTGTAAAACTAGATCTGATGCCTCTACCCTCCACCATCCCACCACCCAAAAGAAACAACATGCACTTCTAGTCACAGAGAAATACCCTCACCAACTCAGGACTCTACCTCTGAAATGGAAGTTCATACATCGATGCCACTAAGAAAGAAAAGCATACTCGAAGTTTCCTTGACCAATCCACATTTACCCTCTCACATCAACAGGCCTAGGAAGATCATCATTCCTAGTACCTTCATGAAGAACTAGTATGTTTGCTATGACATTAAACTAGATCAAGCGTCCGCTATGACAATAAACTGGATTCTTCAACCAGCAAGTCATAAAACTGAACCACTGCCTAGGATCAGGATGGAACACCCCTGATCACTCAAGCTGACCTTCATGTCAATAAACTGAAGACGACAATCTAGGATGGCTCATTCTCTAGATTAACAATCAATGTCCTCTATGACATTAAACTGGACCTCACCGACCATGCTCGATAAATAAAAAGCACTCAGACCACCATGTCAATAAACTGGGCCATGGTGAAAGACCTAGAACCTCCACCTCTTGCTGGCTGTCCGCAAGGACAATAAACTAGGATAAAAGGAAGAAAATAGAAAAAGAACAAAAAAGAAGTCAACAGTAGGATTAAAGGAATCCCGCCATCTCAATCCTAGATGGGAACATGCCCAGGAATCTAGAATGTATGGAAGGATCAAAACATCCCTAAACTACCAATTTGTCTCAGAAGGGATCATTCCCAAGACTTCCAATTACGGAAGAACCGGAATGTCCTTAAACTATTGAAGACATCTAGGAAGGGACCTTTTTCTAGATATCTGAGGAGACCGTAACATCATCTATAAACTATCACACCCAAAAAAAGGATAAAAGGCATTGTCTCCCAACATGGGCACATAAGACCTACGACCAGAAACAAGACGAACAGATCGCAGAAGAATCTCCCTTGAATCTACCCAGAGATGTTCAAAATGACATTAAACTACTCTTGGAAGTCCCCACATCTAGATCTGTAGTCAGAACAATGGAACTCCACATTCGGCTCCCTGCTACTCCTTATAGGAAGGGGCTAGAAGATATAAATAAATGCAGAATACATGGGAAGAGACAACAAACTCTCTAAAAGTCTCACTCCAAGATCACTCACTCTCCATGATGACCTTCTTTGACCAGACCATACCACTGGCCCTTGCTCTCATGGCTGCCCTTATCGCCATCCTCGTCTCTAATGTCCTTATAGTGATCATGTCCACAATCATTATTATCCTAGTCGACTTCGCCCTCCTTATGCAAGGAGGAAAATAAAAACCACTCTCAGAAGAGTCCCATGGTACCTGAAGACTCTAAACTCAGGGTAACCCATCCATTTAGAGAATAAAGATGTTAAACTTAGAACTCAATCTTGGAACTCCCCATTCCCCAACATTACCAACACTCTCCCTTGCCTTGCCCTTGCCAAAGAATCACTGGGAAGCCCTCACCAAGAACCAGCAAACCTTGTGGAGGAAGACCCACCTCCTCAGAAGGATCAGACTTGAAGAGTTAGGAGATAGTGTTCTAGTGTGGTCACTAGAATGCTAGGAAGGGGCTAATGTTATAGTTGTCATCGGACTTGCAGTCTGACATCCAACCTTGCTCTGCAGAGCTCAAACCGAATACTTCACATGATGGATTGCCCATGTGACTCTTACCTCCCACTGCCCTCATACGATAAGTCATATAATAATCCACTGCACCACTAGTGTCACTGACACACTAGTATCCCAACAACCTGAGCTTGTCAGCTCATCTGCTCACTTGTAACAGTGGACCCTTGTCCATATCACTCATTTTCTTCTCACATATGCTGGGCCTTACCCTCGAGCCACTAGACCAACCCTATTCCCTCATATTCCCCAATAGGCTCTGATGATCAACAACCTATCATCCTGGGAATACACCAACACTATGGAATCCCACTACAGCACAGCCTCACAGCTCCCCATCTTCCTGATTAGGAGACACTGCCTCACAGGTACCCAATGGAGTCTCAGCCTTAATAGCTCTCTGTCTTTGGATTAGGATCCACAGCCTTATGGCTCTCCAGATATCCTTAACAGGATATATGACATATAACAGAACTCTGATGAGTTCCTTTCTCTCTTTTATTCCACTCCATGGATCTTACTTCGACTTCTCATATCCATGGAGGTTGTACATGCGGGACCCTGATGGGTATCCGCTTATTCTGCTTTCCTTATGAAGGCTAGTGCTGTACGGACCAGCACTCCCTTATTGAGGTGCATAGCCATGCCTCTCATAGTATATAGTCTAGCCACTGTAGATAATCAAGCCCTAAGCTTGATCTATGCAATACCAGTGTAACCACCTCAGTGTAATATCTTGACCTAAGCCCTAGCCCTAGGAGATGACCTCGTATCTGCCTGGGATAGGCAACTATTGAATAACATCTTGTTGCTGTCACCATATGGCTCTTCTTGACATTGCTCTGCTTAGTCATTGCCTATTGCCAATATAGGGGGAACCTCTTCAAGTTTGGTTCCATAACTAAAGTCGCCTTCTCCAACAAGTGTAACCTTGACTAAGCTCAGTTACAACATCTGCATCATTTGTAACCACCTCTGTTACACTTATCCTCTTCTCCTGATCTCTCACCTCATCAACAAACTCAAAGATGCCAAAGTCTTCACCAAGTTTGATGTTCAATGGGGTTACAACAATGTCTACATCAAAGATGAACACCAATGGAAAGCTGCTTTTATTACATATCGCAGCCTCTTTGAACCCACAGTCATGTTCTTTGGCCTGACCAATTCCCCTGCCATATTCCAACATTTCATGAATGACTCGTTCAGAGACATGATTGCCAAAGGATGGCTTGTCATTTATATGGATGACCTTCTTATTTTCTCCCTAGACCAGGCAACTCACAAAGAATGAATGAAATGCATTCTTCAATAGCTGCAAGAACTCAACCTGCACTTGAAACTCTCCAAGTGCAACTTTGCCACCAAAGAAGTCGAATACCTTGGTATGATCATCTGTCCTGGTGAGATCGCCATGGACCCTGTCAAGCTCAATGGCATTGCCAAATGGCTTATCCCACAAAAAGTCAAGGATGTATAATCCTTTCTTGGCTTCACTAATTTTTACTGCTGCTTTATCCCTAACTATTCCACTGTTGCATGCCCACTCATTGATCTCACTAAGAAATCCCAGGCCTGGGCCTGGACCCCCTTCTATTAGTGTGCTTTTGATCATCTCAAAGCCCTCCTTCTTGCACAACCCATTCTCCACTTCTCCAATGTCTCAGCACCATTTGCCATCACAACTGATGCTTCTAAGTATGCCTCTAGAGCTGTTTTACTTCAAACTGATATCAATAGCAAGTGGCATTCCTGCTCTTATCTCTCTGAATTGTTTTCCCCTGCAGAGAGAAACTATGATATCTATGATTGCGAACTTCTTGTGATCCTCCATGCCCTCAAAGCATGGCACCATTATCTTCTTGGCTCCACTTTTCCTATTTAGGTCTTTACTGACCACAAAAATCTAACCTACTTTCGTTTTGCCCAGCACTTAAACCATAGTCAAGTGTGCTGGCTCCTTGATCTTGTAGATTTCAATCTCAAGATTACTCATGTTCCTGGCAAAGATTTTGCTGCCCCTGATGCTCTTTCTCATTGCCTGGATCTCCTTCCTTCTTTCAATGACAACAATCAAGGGACTGTCGTCCTTCCCCCCTTTCTCTTCATTAAAATGATTGACTCCACCATCACCAGCATCATTGAAGAAGAATCAAAGAAGGACAACCTCTATCTCTCTGTTTTCCAGTCCCTTGATAATAACCTCCCTGCTCCTTTCTATTCCTGACACTCTGACTAGCAACTTCATGATGGCATCCTCCTCTATAAGAATTGTGTTTACATCCCTCCCACTAAGGACCTCCACCATTCCATTGTTGCTTGTTGCCATGACCACCCTTTTGCCAGTCATCCTAGCTTCTTGAAAACATGTCAGCTTGTTTCTGCTGACTACTGGTGGCCTGGCCTTGCCTCCAATGTCCATTCCTTTGTCTCCGGCTGTGCTGTTTGCCAGCAGAACAAAGTGAACACCCATCCAACCTCTCCTTCCCTTCTCCCCATCTCTTCATCGGCTACTTGCCTGTTCCAGTGGATCTTCTGTGATCATATCACTGACCTTCCTCCATTTGCTGGCTTCAATTCTCTCTTGGTCATGGTTGACCAAGGGCTTACTAAGGGGGTAATTCTCTGCCCAACAAAGAAAACCTGCACCACTGAAGGAGTAGCATCACTCTTTTTCATGACAGTCTACTCACGATGACCTGCATGTATTTCATTCATGTGGAGTCATGAAGTGTCTATCCTTCCATTCTAGAGCAGATAGAACTCATAATACCCATACCAGACTCTCAAGTATATAGCAATCTTGAAGTGTCTGCAAATAGCCCCTATTTCTCTCAAAAACCCAAGATCTTTTATTGCAACTGAACCAGTGAAGACTACTCTTAGCTAAACTAGCTACAAATACCTAATACCCTTCACTACATGTCCACCAAATATCTTTTTATTACCCCCTTTACTACACTCACAAT
>JBBPTC010000422.1:0-11836 GCA_038093955.1 Boletus albobrunnescens
CAATACATGACCATTTCGGCGCTGTTTGCGTCAAATACCTCCGTCGCAAGAGTGACATGCTTGTTAAAGCTTCCTGGGAGAAGCTCAGCAACGGGTTATCACCGGAAGACCTGAAACGTACCTGCGCTCGCTGCATTCGATGGTTCATCGATAGGCACCATGATGAACTGCGTCTGGTTGGTCGTAGAAGCGTTCAACGTAAATGCTTTAGCAGAACTCTGACCCGATGTCCAGTCAACCGGGGTCGAATCCACCGTCAATGACGCAAGACGCTGTGTGCTCCCGACCGACGGAGTAGTGCCCTAGTTAGCGCAGTTTATGAGAAATGACACGACTGAACGAGGAGAAGGACTTGCCATGATGTCGACCCTCCCCAAAGCTAGGTTACTTTCGTCTAATTGACGTAGATTGTAGGTATGGGACGATCGTCTATTTTTGCTTGCGCGCGCATTCCCCGGGGTCCTCGGCGGTGTCCGGGAGACGAAATATGTGTCGCCATGCTCTCCGGGGACATATATCGAGGAGCGACGACTGTGGGGGCCAGATGCTCGGCGATAGCGGCTTCGCGCGAAGGCAGAGCGCGGGGCTTTGGAATGACGATGATCCTGGTCTTGAGAGTTCTGACCCTTCTTGTAATCCTGGAAGGTATGACGTCGCAGAAGGGGCGGAAATTCTGGGGCGCGGTGATGTGGTGGCTGTACAAAGGGACGTAAAACCTCCGAACCGACACGATAGATGAGAATTCTACCTTGTGCCCCTGGTGCTTGCTGTCGTAGCTATGAGTTCCAGATGGTGAGACGCTCGGCGCCGGGTGGTGAGCGTGAGAGGAGGAGTGGAGGTGCGCAGCTTCGACAGGGGGCGGGTGGACAAGCGGAAGAGCTGCGCAAAGACAAGCAAGGACTGCGAAGCGTGCAGAAAGAACCATGATGAAGCGGTAGAATAGAGAGGGGGTTGGAAATGCTCGGAAATGAATTCGCGACTGGCGCAGAAGAATGAAGACGATGAAGATAGGATAAGATAGGTAGCGCTGCTGCCCGACGCCGCTAGGATCACCGGGATCCAAGGAGAGGAAATTATAGTTGGGAAGGAAGAAAGGCGCTCACAGAGACGGTTCTTATACCCTCGACCAGGCGTGTCTTGGTGCTGTCAGCCAAGGATTCAGACGATATTGAATCAGCCTGGCAGTCTATAATGAAATCTGTATGTCAGCAGTCTGGCCAAGTTGGCACGTACCTTGCCACGCTCAGCGATATGCAGTCCGGGCCTCAATCTCATCTTGTACCATGTCGGAGTCAGTGTGTACAAGGCTGGCTCCAGTGGACATGAACATGAGCCGGCCTGTTTCAAGTTTCGACGACCTGGC
This sequence comes from Boletus albobrunnescens, assembly GCA_038093955.1. Taxonomy (NCBI): domain Eukaryota; kingdom Fungi; phylum Basidiomycota; class Agaricomycetes; order Boletales; family Boletaceae; genus Boletus; species Boletus albobrunnescens. The sequence goes on from JBBPTC010000422.1 coordinate 1,364, forward strand.
ACGAGTTCCCCGTTGTGCAATCGCTCCATGGTTCACAGGCATCAGAGTAAAAATGTACCTAGCCTTGAGTACCTGAGTGACTTTCTATCTTGTTGAAACAGGTCACCGTCCGCTTTGGGAAGGTTTTGACTTTGCGACATTTTTTCACGGAGGCCTACGACAAGGATATGTCAGAACTAAAAGCGACTCGAATGGAAGAAAGAAACCTCAAGAAAGCCCGGATCGAAAAGCCCTTCGCGACAAGTGAAAAAACACCGTCCAATCAGCAACAACAACCCACGAGACCCAAGCCGTCCGTCTCGTTCTCTCCAAAAGATAAAGGGAAGCGGAAAGAGACCAATGTAGATGCCGCGAACGCGCCAGAGCTGTCGCTGAAGTCCGAGTTACCTGCTTCTTTTGTTATCGTTGCAGGTTCGTACGAGAAACTGCTCTACGGACTCGATGGGACAGTCACGTCCTCGGAATCTGGCTACGAGTTTCGTTTGAAGCCTACATTCATCTTTCCTGCGCACGTATCGTCCATCAAAGCTGTCGCTGCATCACCGAACGGAGGGAAATGGCTAGCTACGGGAAGCTCAGACGAAATCGTAAAGGTGTGGGACTTGGCAAGGCGGAAAGAGATCGGTGGTCTGATGCACCACCAAGGTATGCACTCGTTCGTCGTTATCATCATCGGTGAATCAAAACATGTCCATCTCAAGGATCTATCACGTATCTCCAATTTGCGTCGCGCTCTCATCTGCTCTCCGCGTCCGAGGACGGGACATTGTGTCTTTTTCATGCACGGGATTGGACCGTCCTACGCTCGCTCAAGGGGCACAAAGGCCGCGTGAACTCTGTCGCGATTCACCCCTCTGGAAAAGTCGCATTGAGTGTCGGACGTGACAAGACGCTGCGTATGTGGGATTTGATGCGTGGTAAAGGGTCAGCCAGCACGAAGTTGGGAAAAGGTGAGACTCTGGCATTGGTAATGAACGCTACTCAAAACTAGCATCCAGAGGGCGAAGTTGTAAGGTGGTCGTTGTCGGGCTCGATGTTTATCGTTCAGTCACTGTCCTCTCTGGATGTATTTTCTACGGTACGTTCGTGTAGGTACATCTCATGCTCTGGCTTCATTACCGCATAGGACATGGCCCTGCGACATACCATCACACACCCATCAAGAATACACTGCGTCCGATTTTGTAAACGTGTAAATGGCGACGGGGAACTTCTATTGGTTGCAGCAGAAGATAAAAAGGTATCGATATACCAAGTATCTGAAGATCCACAATCCACAGCTACTATAATCGCCGAGATGGTTGGCCACTCGAATAGGTTTGATAGGATACACAGCCCGTAGAATAACTGATTGATCCCTCGCCAGAGTAAAAGCTGTGGAGACGCTTGACATCGCGCTCCCGAAAACCACGTCAAGCAATGAGGACACAACGACAACGATCGTCTGTACTATTTCATCTGACGGCAACATATTCGTGTATGATCTGGCAGCGTTGCCTGTCGAGGCAAAGGAAAAATTGCAACTACATCCAGTAGCGGAATACGACACAAAGGGCACTCGTCTAACGTGTTTGACAGTTGCCGAGGGGAGATCCGCTGGAGGGCTGACAGTCGTGAGTAGGAAAAGGAAGGAGAGGGAAGGAGGCGTTGACGAAGTAGAAACATATGAGGCAGACGCAGGTGGGCTTGAGGAGCTGTAGATATTCTATTTTGGGAACCCGTGTTTATGGTTAGGGTTTGTACTACACATTTGGAAGGTCATAGAGCCGTCGACAGACAAGCCACGGCCCATCATGAACTCTGCAAGGCTCAAACGGAAACTCGGTGACCTTGGTGTCGATCCTTCGAGCAAGAAAGCCAACGAAAACTTTTGCCTGGTATTATCCTCGTTTTCTCCTTCATCATACCACTCACGGTCGTCAGATTGGTACGCCTCTGCCTCCACTCGAGAAATCCAAAGACACGGGCGAATTCGTGCCACTATGGAAACAAGAAGTCAGTTTGTGCTCGTCAGTGGGCTATTTATCTGATGTCTTTCTGTTCTAGGTGAGAGATGAAAAGGGTCGGAGAAGATTACATGGGGCTTTCACGGGGGGTTTCTCCGCTGGCTATTTCAACACCGTCGGTTCGAAAGAAGGTTTGTCTGGTTGTTCTGCCTGACTATTTTCCGTGCTGACAACTCGCATCTAGGATGGACGCCTTCGACGTTCGTTTCCTCGCGGTCCGATCGCTCCAAGGCTCGAACAACGCGACCGGAAGACTTTATGGACGAGGAAGACCTCGCCGAACTCCGTGCGGACCAAAAACTTGTCAGCGAGCACGATGAAATGGATATTCTCGGAGGTACCCAGGCTGAGAGGGCTCGTAGGACCGGCATCGACGACGGCCAGAAAGAGTGCGTGATGCCCGATTTTTCCTCGTCTGCCCTGCGGCTCACCTGCGTGCCCGTGTATCAGCCCCATCACTCTCGCGCTCGAACAGGCTCTATCGCCTGCACCCAAGGATTCGGTGGGTGGACGTATCCTCAAGAAGATGGGGTGGCGACCGGGTCAGGGTATAGGTCCGCGCGTGACGTGGAGGCAGCGCGAGATTCAGCATGGGCGTGACCCAGACAGAACGGGTCAAGACGTGGATGAAGAGGCCAGGAAACACACGTATGCGCCGAAAGACACGTCTGTGATCGTCGTGCCTCGAAAAGATGATGTCCATGGACTTGGATACACGAGATCGTTGGGGCTCCATGCAAGCTTGGGGATACACGAGCAGGAAACGCAAGGCGCACAAGGTCCACGGGTCGCAGGTGTGTGTCGCGGCCACTCTTTGGTCCGGTAATTGCTGAGATGGGTTCGTAAGGTGGTTTTGGACTGGGCGCCCTGAACGATGCGGACGAGGATGATTTGGACGTCTATGATCACGCAATAGGTCCAGGACGGAGTCAACACGCTTTCGATACGAACGACATGCACAACGAAGAGCGCGTAGCTATTGGAGGTCGTGGAGCTAAACCCAGCAGTACGACTATCCCAACACGATCTGTAAGCTCTGCCATTCGTTCAAGGGATGGACAGCGTGTTCACGTATTTCAGGCGCATGCAGATGCGCCAGGCGTGTTTCGCAACGGCCAATCTGTGCTCCGTGGATTTAAACTTGCGGAAAAGCCGGTAGCAGAAGACATGTGGTAGGTTGTTTGCGGAATCAAGGTTGACCCGGGACACAGGTCGATCCCTATAGGTTCCCTCTTCCCGAAGTGCCAAAAGGGTGGAAACCCAACCCCAACGCTCTCTGGGAACAGGAGCAAGCGACGCGTGGTGACAAAGAAAACATACCACATTTCCCACTACCGGGACAACCTCAAACGCACGCTCAATGGAAAACGGGGATATCTCCAGACCAGGTTCGTCTCTTGAACAACGTGCCGTTCATCTTTCTGATCAACCCCTTTAGCGAGGTGCTGCGCTAGGAGAGACGCCCCTTCTGTCCGCACCGCGCTCCGTCTTTGAATACATGTCGAAGAAAGACCAAGAGCGAATCAAAAACATTGCAGCGAGTCGTTTCACAGACCCTTCTACGACGGAACAAAAACCGCCAAGCACATTCCCATCTCAAGGGCCCTACATTCCGCACACGGAACCCCACGTTGCGCAGGCTGCAATGCAAGGATTCCAACCCTTCACTTCCAATCCCAACAAACAATCCCGTTATATTGCCTATCTCAGTGCACACGCCGAACCTGACTCTGGGGCGTCTATACCTGCACGTCTACCGACCCAGACACCAGAGATGTATACACTCGAGATGAGCGAATTCGCCAAAGCTGCCGCGCTCTTTCGTCCTGTCTCGGGTGCGATGGCAGGACGTTTCACGAGCGCCACCGTGTTCGAGTTGGGCCCTAATGTCGTCGAAGGACTGCATACCCCAAACGCAGAACAAGCGTCCGAGGAGCCAGAATCGAAACTGACCGTGGAAGAAGAAAAGGAGGAAAAGAAGGAGGAAGAGCCCAAGGTGCACGCCGCCCGGTTAGGCATGTACGGCCCAATGACGCGTGAAGTCAAACCATGGCAACCTGCGCGTCTGTTGTGCAAGCGGTTTGGCGTCAAAGATCCCAATCCGGAAATGCACTTTGACACGCCAGAGACGTCGACGTCTGCCGCGGCGGACGTGTCACAGTCTGCTACGGACGCGACGGGCGGCGGCGGCGGCGTTGGTAGGACGGGGGCACAGCCTAGTCCCGCCGTTCCGCGAGGGAAGCGCGACTTGGCGAATATTGGATTGGGGGAGGACGATGGACAAGGGGACGACATTCTCACGTATGAGCGGCCCCCCATGGATATCTTCAAGGCCATCTTTGCAAGCGATGACGAGGAAAGTGATGACGAGCGGGACGACCAGGAAAAGCCGCCCGAGGAGGATGGAGCCGAGGTTCCGATACCTTCACAGCCCGCAACTACAGAAGTGCCGAAACCTGCTGAGACGCTGGTCCCTCCGCCCGCCGTAACAGCTGGCGGCCAAGAGGGCGCCACGGTGGACGAAAAGGTGGATCTGTCGACGTTCAAACCGACGTTTGTCCCCCGGGATTCAACAGGGAAAGGGAAGGCGTCGGCGAGCAAGGAAAAGAAGAGTAAAAAGTCTAAAGCGGCTCTCGTATCGTTCGACGTGGACGAGGGCGGGGGCGAGTCGCTCTCTATATTGGCGCGGAGAGAAACCAAGGAAGGGGATCGCCCAAAGAAGAAACGGAAGAAGTACAGAGAACAGGGGGAGGAGATCTGGGTAGAGAAACCACCGCCGGATATCGTTCGTGATCTCGCTGTTAAGAGGCCTCGAAGTGATCACGAAGGCATAAAGGCGGATGATGCTGTTGACGTTGTTGGACCACCGCGGGGACGGAAACGAGCCGTGGATTTCATGTAGTTTATAATGCGCAATGCAGCACGGATTAACATTGTCTATATCTATCCCGTCGACTTTTTGAATTTGCCTTGCATCCAGACTCTGTACATCTTTAGTTGTCTCCTCCTATTTACAAGTAACCTCCGATCCACCCCTAGTTGTTCGATGGTAAATAGAGGATGGGGAGGGCAGGAGGCAAGGGGAACGAGGAGGTTAGGGTGGATGGTAGTGACTGGGGCAGCTGGAGTCGAATTCTTGGGTGAACAAGTTGCTTGGTCCACCGAACACTCCGCGGATGGTGCAGGCGATGTCGGGGTATTGGGTACGGGACTCGAGAAACAATCCCCGCCGTCTTCCTCTTGAGTTTGAGCTTCGGTCAATTCTTCTGTGGTTCGAACCGTCGTTTGTGACGGCGACGCTCGAGAGCCAGTGAACATCAAAGCCAATTCATCTTTCGTCACCGTGACGTTTGTCGGCATTGGGTAAACCATAGATAAGAGGACGCACCCAACTCGAAAAAGTAGACGCGCGTCTTGTCTCCGCGTATATAAAAGTTGTCTTCGAGCAGTCTCCCAGATTTGAACCGCAGCTGGGTGAGATCGTATCGGCCATAATCACGGACGAGAACGATCCCGTTTGGTTTTAGCATCTGCGAATAGGAGGTGTATGATGCACGTGCAACAACGACACTGGGGGTTGCGTACACGGTGGATGTTGGCTATTGCTTTTCCCCACTCGTTTGGGTGTAGGGCGCTCAGTACGAAGACGCAGAGAACAATATCGACTGTCTCTGGTGCGACATCTGGTGGGAGTGTGTTCTCGGAAGTGAGATCCCATACCGCGGCTTGTATCGAGCCAATGGGTGGATTCGCATGTAGGGGGTTGTTCTGTTGGCACATATGAATATGCTATACGAACGACGGGAGGATACTTGCCTGGACTAGTTTGACTGCATGGGAGGAGTAATCGTATGCCCGAATCGCGAGCTGAGGATTTTTGTTTGCACAAAGCAGCGGAAATGCGGCATTTCCGGCGCCTTGACTGAATTATTTAGTGGCAAGGCTGACCAGATTAGCAGATTGACGTCTCACCACATCCGATTTCGCAGATAGTGATCTTCCCAGCCTGACTGAATTGGCGAGGCTGTACACCATGATCGAGCAGGCCACGTACCTCGAGCTCTGCGGCGGCCAAAAGTTCTGGAAATTCGAGATGCAACCTAGACCCAAAGTGAGGCAAAGCAAGTTGATCATGACATGGCTTGAGTACCATTTCCTGTCACGAAAAAAGTTGTCTGCGTTCGTTTTGTAAAAGTTATCCCTTGTTCGATCTTCTGTCAATGCCACACCAATCTTGATACTCGTGAATCACTGTTCTCACCAGTATTTGGCAGGTTTTGAGTTGTATTTCTCTTTATCTTGATTAGGCACGGGAGCAAGTCGCTGTCTTTGGAGAGAAGAAGTGATGTATTCTGCTTGATCGTCTGGAGGCGGGACATGATCCCAGGCGTTTTGAGTCCAGACGTCGGCATCGTCTGTCAGGAATCTGATGGTGAATCAACGAGGGTTCATTATCAGAGGGCTCAAGCGGCTCACCTGGAACCAAAGGGAGGTTTCTCAGTACGAACGTCGTGCACCGACGAAGTTAATTTTGGGATCCTTGCCATGTCGATCATGTAAGCTTGTGCTACGTCCGAGTCTGTCTCAGGCTCAGCATGATCAACGGGCAGACTTCTCACATCGGGCATAGGCTCACAGCACGCGCGTTGATTGGTCGGCACGGCTGGCTAAAGGGTACTAGTTCTGTGGGTTTTCAACGTAACATTACCACTCGGAGTTGTGCTTCAAGTACGTACTTACTTGTCAGGCCTGCCCAGGCGAGGCGAGCAAATGAGAAATCGGAAATGACTCCGCGACGGCCGCGCTGTGACACCAGCCGCTCAGGCTCAGCTCCTTGACCTGTCCTCAACGCCAAGTCTGAGCGCACTGAGATCACTGCGACCACGACGTCGTCCTCCCGTCGCTCAGGTTCCGTACCAACGTCGACGCCGAGTCGGGCAACCAGAAAACACAACCATTAATTCATTTCCGTACCGTCACCAGCTGCGAACTTGCCCTCGCCGTCCATCATGCCTGTTTCCCAATCCAACCCTAGACCACCCCCACCGGGAGACGAGGATCTTCAACATCTTTACGATGAAGTCTGGCGCATCTTTGGCGAAGAATCTACTGAGCGTCCACCTCTCAACGCTACCTCTCAACACCTGCGGGACCACTATCCCAGCGCTTTGCGCGCAGAACAGGATCCGACAAGTCCTTCTGTTGTGCCTGCAGTGAGAAATTCTCCTCCTCGCCCTCGTACGTACAACCCTTTCTTCTTGGTCACGCACAGCCTCCCAACGGTTGTACAGAGCAGCCCACCCACCCTTCCAATATCGATTCTGCTACTTCTCCTACTACCCAGAAGCGACCGAGACCATTGCCTGACATCCCTGGCGCCACTTTCCCACCAGCCGCTAGTCCCACAGATTCTCAAGCTGTCCCAAATACTTCTCGCCCAGGGACAGCAGGTGTCGATGGGTATGCGATTCCTCAACCGTTGTTCTATCCCTCTCACATTTCCATCCCTAGCCGTCGCCAATTACCCCAAGCACCCGTTACGCAACCCCGCTCGACCGGTTCTGCGACATCACCGACCCTTGGAAAGCCGGTGATGGGTTTGCATTCGGACATTGGTCTAAATTTCCACAAGCCAGTTCCAGCCGTTCCTCCCCACCCCAATGGTATGGATGACATGCGTGTCCACGTGTCTCGTAAACATTCCGTGCGACCTCCTGGCGCTCTGGCGCCGACTATTCCAGGTTTTAATGGACAGTATGATGATTCGCTCCTTGACATGTACGCTACCGAAGATGCTCTCAGAAACCGTCCATCCAATCGCCACCAACTCTTTGGCCAATCAAGATACACGGACGGCTATACGCATGCCAACACTCGTACGCATCCAGAGAACAACACAACTGCACCTTCAACTTCGCGTGTCGTTCAAGTTCAACATTCATCATCCACCGATCTCATCAACAGTAGGTTGTTGATCCTATCACCTGGACCACTATGCTGACGCTGTTATACTGACAAGATGTCGACGTTGGGGTTGGCCGTGCTACCTCGACAAGATCGACTATTTCGTCAGCCCAAGCTAACTCACTAGGACGGAATCCGTCGGCTACGACGACAGCTACTACTTACAGTGATCTTTATGCAACCAAAGGTGGTTCTTCGATGCTTGCGAGAGATAATTCAGTCGGTTCCTATCTTTCACCAAATGCCGGACCTTCTACAGTAGCATACCCCGAAACATACGACAATCGTGCAAACGGCTATGCCATCCACGGGGACAGTCTAGAGTCGTTCGACCGCTCCCGCCCAGGTGACTACGGTGCTGCTGGCAGCCCCGGAGGAGCGTTGGTCGATCAAGACGAAGACGACGACTACTTTACTGACAGCGACGATCCAGACCCGGACCGTTTTGTCAACTTCAGTCTACTTTCTCATCTCGCGGTTAGGCTGCGAGACAAGGTCCCGAGAGGCACACATGTCAAGAGCAGTATCCCTTATCCTCGTGCTTTTACTGGCAAGGACATAGTAGTATGTGTTTATGTTCTCAATGTTCGTCGTTCGCATGACGACGGTCTGTTCAAAGTCGACGATTCAATCACAAATTCAACGTGAGCTCCTGATTAATCACGGTGTCTCTACGGCAGATAGGCGTGCAGCGCTGCAGGTAGCGCGCAGCCTTCAAAGTCAACTCTTCTTTTATGAAGTTGAATGGGGGGATAAACCCCTCCAGGACGGAGTCGAGGACGTGTACATGTTTCTGGATGACCTCGAGGGTAACTCAGAGTCACAGAGGGAAAGGGAAGAACTACCGACAGCTGTGATCACCATGCTTACAAGATGTTACACCTCGACGTGCAGCGAGGAGGTTCCGTGTTATTCGTGGGCTTGTCCGAGAAGACGTGTGAGTCTTCAACATGCACCCAATATGCAAATTGATGTTGTCCTAGGCGGCCATCGTAACAGATATCACTTCATTACCTGAACCAGACCTTGCGCCTCATGTAAGTTGGCAGCCGAAATTTGGAAACTGCTGCTTACGGTGTGGTAGACTGAAGACTGGCTGGACACAATAGATCCTAGCATTCTTCGTAGTCTTCCGGAGAGCGAGATTCATCGCCAAACGTATGTTTCTACCGTGTCTCGCATGCCCTGCCTCATGTCCTTGGCAAAGGATCATACACAAGACGATCAGTCAAGAGGAACAATATGTCCAGGATCTTGATTCGGTTGAAGCTGTTCGTCGCAATTACTCCAAACATCTGACAGTTCGCTGACATTTGATTAGTTATTCATTCGCCCTCTCCGCCGTGCAACGCACATCATGCCTGCTCCTCAACTGGATGATTTCATCGAGGAGGTTTTCGGTAATATACTCGACCTACGGGAATGCAACAAGCGACTCGTGGAAGCGATGTACGTTCGTCAGCGCGAGCAGTCCCCGATCATTTCAAAGATCGGGGACGTTTTCCTTGAGGCTGCTAGAAGCTTCCGATACGCGTACCCTGCTTATGTTGCTCGTCTCCCTTTGGCTGAAAAGCGATTCAAGGAAGAGATTGAGGCGAACGCTAATCTGAGGCTTTTCCTCGAGGTTCGTATAATATCATAGCTGGATGTCACTCTCTTTTTGACTTGGTTTCGTAGGAATGCTCGCGCCAATCTGCGAGGCAGCAGGAGCCTCGGCGTCTGGACTTGAAGCATTTCCTGTCACGACCTTCTGAGCACCTCCAGAAGTATCCACTTGCTCTCGAGGCAATCATGAAGGAAACAACGGATGGTAACCCGGATGCGTATTACCTTGCAGAGGCTATCCATGCTATCAAGGACCTGCAGCACATCGCTCAATTGCGGACGTTCCAAATTGCCATGGGTAAGGGCCCTACTGCAAAGTGGGAATGGCACGACCTGGTCCCCAGTGAAGTGAGAGAAGGCTTAAGCAAGTCCGATGCAAAGCGCCAGGCGTGAGCATCATCTATTACAGAAAGGTGTTGGAGGTTGAATTATACTTTCAGGATCATATTCGAGTTGATTAAAGGTGAAATGGGGTACGTGAAGGATCTGGAAAACATTGAAATGGTACGAGATGATGGTGACCTGCGTGGCAATACCTAAGCATTCTATTCTGTTTAGATGTACGTCCAGCCGCTACGAACACAAGACCCTCCAATCATTCCACGGGAAAGATTGGAGAGCTTCATCACAGACGTATTCCACAATTTCGCAGAAATTTATGGTCATCACCGCAAGTTACTTGACCAGCTGCATGAGATCCAGCGCGAGGAACACCCCACTGTCAAGAGTATTACAGCGGCCGTATTTGATGCTGCGTTGAGCTTCAGAGATGCTTATATGGAGTATATTCCGAATTATCCGATCGCAGCGTATCGAATAGACGATGAAATAGCCACCAACTTTGAGTTCAAGACCTTTGTGGACGTATGTATTTCGTCTCGCTGCAAGCTTTCCTTCC